>JABUQX010136379.1:55000-59437 GCA_015478945.1 Trachelipus rathkii | reverse complement strand
CTCCGCTATTGGAATAAAAGACATTAGTGGATTGAACAGCAATTATAATATCCCTGTTTCCCAATATGTTGAAACAACACTTTTCTTTTCTCACAGTAATTTTGTAACCAAACCCATAGTTTTCTTAATTATCCCTTCTGAATGCATGCCTGAATTAATGGTTTTAGGGGCTGTGGCATTGAGGGAGAATGATCTTTTGCCTGACATCAATTGTAGAGAATTACTACATAGAGAAGTTCATGGTGTGAAAGTTATAGCACAGGATCAATTAGATATTGTTTCCCCTTCTTACCAATTATTTGACATTCAATAATTAAATTTTTATTAAAAATTGAATACAACCAATCCCTTTATCCCAGAAAAAAAAAAGAAATACATATATGATATACCCTTTTGTTCCTTAAAATTACCAAATTCCCTGAATTCCCTGATACATTTTAATCCCATGATCATATTATGTTAATAACTTGTCGTGGTTAAAAATAACTTACTTAATTTTTGCTGATTTAAATTTAATATTCATGTTCTAAATCATAAGCTCAAAACCCACCTATATCCCATTCATGATGATAGATGTGTGTCCCTTGAGTGAAAGTTGTAATAGACCGTAGTTAGTGTGATTAAATCTTTGAGTAGATGAGTAAGTTGTATACAAGTTGATATGCTAAACTGATAATGCTCTTTGTTATTTTCATTAATAATGTTACTTGAAGGGACTGATAATTTATACAATCGTAAGGTAGTAATATAATAATATTGATGAATTAACCAACTCTGAGTATGCAATTATAGTTTTGTAGAATAGATAAATCATTTAAAAGTTTATTGATAAATTTTATTTATGTACATGTCTTAGCCCACTCTATTAATGCTGTCATGACAACATTAATAGAGGTTGGAGCCCCTCAGTATATATTTTGCAGATTTTTTCTTTTTCTTCCATTGATGAGATGAGATGCTCCTATTCGATGATGTGGTTACCATAAGATGGATTGCTTTCCAAAATTGTTGTTCCTAATGTAAGCAGATCCCATGGTTGGTATAGTCATCGGTTGGTGAGTGTTAAATTAATTACTGTACATTTTCAACAGTCACATCGTCAATATTAGTGCATGGCATGAGCTGATACAGGTGATGTGTCTGTTGCATAATAAAACTCAAAAAAATGAATTCCTGCTGATACTATGATACCGATATTCTGGGAAGCAAGTACGAGTATCCGTTGAAAGATTTAATAAAATAATCAAATAACTTTTCTGACTTCTTTCACTTAGATAGGATTCCCTTGGTTAGAAGTAAATTCATTAAATAACATAAAATGGTAATTAAAATAGGATTATGGTATAATGAGTAACCCATAACCATAAAAATGCAGATAAAATGAAAAATTTATAATTATTTAAATTATGTAAAAACGAAAATTCAAGCTGAATTTAATTATTAATCAGTGTATGTATTTTTCAGAGAAAATTGTGATCTTCGATTTTCCCTTTTTTTTTTGTATCTATACACCAAACATATTTATATCTTTTGTAGATTAGTAGATTAATCCTAAAGAAAAATAGTAATATGCATTTGTTGATGGTGGTAGGTGCATCGGAAGTAATTTTGTTTAGAAATGAAAAGGGTTATTTGTTTAGAAATCATGGACTAAGTGTAAGAGCTGATTTTGTCCCTGGAAGACAACTAGAAGATTGTGTAAAAAGAGTTGAAACGCTGATGACTTCGGACGTCAATGATGTATTGATTTGGGCGATAACAACGAGAGCCTGGAAAAAGAAAGAGATTAAGAATCAGGACGGCAAGATTGCTAGTGTTTTCGAACCCGTGGAAAACTTTGATATAGATGGGATTCCAGCTATAATGGAAAATATCACCAAACTGGTAAAGGAAAAGAATGAAAAAGCTAAGGTGTATCTTATGATACCTCCTCTTCAAGATTTATATTCTTTTAACCTCAAAAGAATTCGTTGGAACTGGGGTCTTTCCTATAGTGCATATTTTGAAAATGACCCAGTATTTTCTCCTGAATTAATGCGAAAGCATGCTATCTATAGCTATAACAAATTTGAATCCTTAGTAAGTGTTCAATACACTTGGACTGATAAACATTTAGTACGTGGCAATGCAGTCTTAGATCATTATTATGAGGTTGATAGTCGAAATGGACTACTCAAAGATAGTCCTCATTATAAATATTTGGAAAATAAATCACTAGAAATGAAATCACCATTACTATCTGATGGTTTACATGCAAATAAGACATTTTTAGAAACTTTTATGAGCAAATATGCAGATCTTTTTTCTTATGGAAGACAATTTAGATATAGTGGACGTGGCCGTAAAACTCCTTATTATCGACAGAATCAACGTATTCCTTCAAGAATTACACCAAATCAGCAACCTAGACCTTTAATGTCCTTGAAAACCACCGATGAAATTGTAAACGAGTTTACTAACCCTTCTACGTCATATTCTTCTAATTATGTAAATAATAATAGTAGTACTAATACCTTGGTAGTTGAACAACCTGAAACCTGTAATATGTTGAAAAATTTTAATAACACTCAGTTTGTAGACCCTGTAGTATTTACTAACAGTAGTCCTAATCAATATTATAGGCAAGAGCAAGGTGCTAATCTTGTTCCTCCGCCACAACCATCTTATATATCACCCCAGCAAGTTTCCCAATCTTTGTCAAACTATTATCAGTTAAATCCTGTTACTAGTCAAAATACTTTGCCTTTGTATAATTCTTTTACTGATCCTCAATGTTCCAGTTTTGGAAATGCTTCTCTTGGTCAAAATACTTTACCTTTGTATAATCCTGTTATTACTCCCCAATATTCAAATGTTGAAATGCCCTTGGATCCTCGTATCCGTGTTATCCAAAGTACCAGTGTACGTTGGGCTATGCAGCAAATGAGTTGGGAGAATTTGTCTCCTAGGCAAAGGGCTAGAATTGTCCAACAGTGGTCTCAAGTAGTAGAAGATGAACAAGCATCTTTTATAGATTTATCTTCCTTAGCCAAATCCCATTTGTTTTAATTTGTTGTTGTTCTGTTTATTGTGTAAACGCGGTCTGAGAGCTAAAACGGTTCGTAGAAATTCATGTTAAGCATCCTTTTTCCTTGATCCTCTATCTTCCCCTGTGCTTTAAAAATATAGGTGGGGGCGTAAAGTTAGTGGGGAGGGATGTAAGGGCGATTATTGTCCCGTAACTTTCCTGCAAGTAATCAAGTAAAAATGAATGTAAGAATTTATAGAGACGGTTTATATGAGGTCATTCTGAAGCCTTTGTTTATACATATTTTAGTTATTACCAAGTTTAACAATTGATATGTTGCTAACTTATTTTATATCCT
Organism: Trachelipus rathkii; assembly: GCA_015478945.1. Lineage (NCBI taxonomy): Eukaryota > Metazoa > Arthropoda > Malacostraca > Isopoda > Trachelipodidae > Trachelipus > Trachelipus rathkii. The sequence continues at coordinate 56,072 of JABUQX010136379.1, read as the reverse complement.
TCCAGTAATTAAATCGTTGAATGAAATAATATTTAATTATAACAGTTTAAGATTCCATAGGGTGGCCATAATAGTTATTAAGTTGAAAGGCCAGTATTTGCATATTAGATGTATTGTCACTATCCCTGAATGCCGTCCAAGCTTTTTCGTAAAATCTCTGAGGTTAGTGTTAATACCTTAATCTGACGTTCTCTGTATGAAATGATATTGATAAAAATGAAAGAATATTTAACTTAACTCTAAATATGAAAGTTACAAGTAATGATTAATTTCAGTCTCCGTCCGTTGTCGCTATAGAAGATTGTATTCAAATTATCTAAATATCAGAATATATCAGATAGCAAATTAAATCAAAAACCCCTCCCCGATTCATATAGGGTAAGTTAATATAAAAGCAGTTAATTCATTTGTAATGGAATTTAACCTAAGAATAAATCATATTTAATCTAATGTTTAAATAAATTATATAAATGAAATAAGTTCCCAAGTAAATTGAATATTATAGTAATTGCGTTAAATTCTTTTAAAGTGAAATAATTCCCCAAGTAAACTGAATATTTTAGTAATTGCGTTGAATTCTTTACAGGGTTTTATTTTTGTGTTTGGCTCAATCCTTTCGATCCTCAATCATTTTTTGTGGTTCGTCTTTAATCATTGTTTAAATACTCGTCTTAAATTTATGTTTGGTCTGAATATTTTTGTGATTTGTCTCTGATAATTAAAAGTTAAGTACTTATGAACACATCTGAAAGTATAAATGGTTGTTAGTGGGATACTGAAACTTAGATTATTAGAATAATTAATAACCCTCCCGCTCTCGAACCAGCTCTGTGATTTATTCGTTTTTAATTAACCGCAGTCATTTCTTTAATTCTTGTAACTGGAATACTCCGTGATTTAGGAGTGTAATAAGATTTATCCGAATTACTTATTAACCCTCTCTGTCTATCTTTTGTATTAAAGACAATATTTCTTTAACCTACTATGGTCCGTAGTTTATAAGGTTTATAATTCTGTAATTATTTGATTATAGTAAATTCTAGATCTCGTGTTTAAGAGATCTATTCTGTTA
>JABUQX010136379.1:45000-47500 GCA_015478945.1 Trachelipus rathkii | reverse complement strand
GGATGATGGCTATGTGGATGTTATGTTTTTTAAGGAAATGGATTTAAGTTCTATAGCTTTATTAGTTAGGCCGTTAATATTTAATTGTAATATGTTAAGTTTTAGGGGGTTAGTTAGGGGAGGATTTTGAATGATAGTGGGAGGGTTACAAGTTGCACAGGTGAAGCCTGGGGTTATGTTTACACAGATAGTTAGAAATGGGGGAGCAGGTCAGGTGAATCCACTCACGGCAACCTACACATTGCTGTTTAATCCAACTCGTTGTTGACAGATGGGGCAGTATCTACGAGGACCCAGGTTTCTATATCGACATCACCCAGGCAGAAGGAGAACGGTCCCTTGCAGAAAAAGAAACAGACAGAGGAATGGGTGCAGAATGTTTTTGAAGTGGAAGAGCTAATGAAGACAGAAAAACAAAGGAAATTTTACACGATACATGGGCCAAGCAGTCAGCGACAGCTCCACTTTATCAGTGACCACTGGGTGGAGAAGTATTGGATGAATGCTTGCTGTTTCCTTTACAGACAGAAATAATTTTCTTCTCCAAGAGGCCGTAACAGGCAGTTGAACCTCGTGCAGGTGTGCAAAAATCCCTTCACAACCTATATATATATATATATATATATATATATATAATATAATAACGTGATATAAATAAATTTAAATATATAACTTGACATATGTACGTATATATATATATATATATAAATTTATATTTATATATACTTCTTATCTTATATATATATATATATATATATATATATATATATATATATATATATATATATATATATATATATATATATATATATAACAACATAAATTTATATATCTTTATTTATATAAAAATAACATATATATAAACTTTATATATAATATCTCCTTTTCAGAGGGTAACACGAGGGACTACAGGAAATCGAACTTAAGACCGGCTATCAAAACCAGCTCCACCAACGTGTTCACGTCGAGTTTTAATTCTTGCTCCAGGAGATAAAGCTCCAACTGCTACGCGGAGTATTGAACCAACGTCCTCTCTCATGGACGTCGGCGAGACAACCTCCATACATCACGAGGCGTATCTCTTATCATCACCCACCTTCTTTCCCCATGCACTGGAAACAGAAGTAGTAGAAAAATATGACGCAAGTTGAAAGAAAGCCCAGCCTTGCCACAGCATATACCTTTTAGTGAGCTCGTCGCAGTCAGAAAATTCACCCGGAGGCTTCACGGGACAGTGACCAGGACCCTCACTATCAGTCTAATCAATGTGGGGTTTCCAAATCACTGCTGACCCAGTGGGCTACAACCATACCCTGTCACAAAACCTCCATTTACTCTATTATGCACCTTTCTTCTCGCCTCTGCCAAACTCGCATTTCTCTCCTCAAGCATTCCTTTACGGGCTCAATCCACTTTTTCTTTATCCTCCCAGCCAGTGGGTTGTACTCTGCCACTGCCATCCCATAGCCAATGATCATCCAACCTTTCCATGACACATGACCAAACCATCTCAATGTACTTTCATTTATTCTCTCCATTTACCCGTTTCATTTACACCACAATTTTCTAAGACTTTCATTCCTCATTTTGTCAATTCTTGTCATCTAACACACCTCTAAGATGGTCCATCTGAACACGACCCATACCCCCAGATCTACCAACTCTTATTCAGACCTCAATCTGCCATAACACCTCAACAGTGCAACATACCCTCTCATCTTAGACAGAAGACATAAACTTAGATCCACAAATCTTACCAATACTCTTGCCATTCACAATTTTGTGCTTTGTTTCTGCATCACTCATTCTGCTGCTCATCCAACATGTATCCTAAATATTTAAAGTCAGACACTTTTTCCACCTGCTCACCATCTAACATAACTCACACTGAGGGCTGTCCTCACTCACAATAACTCTTATCTACGTTTACTTTGAACCCCCCCCTTTTTACACGCCCTACCCCATCCCTCTTCCAACCCCCTCAAACCCTCTTCCAATTTTCACACAAAACCAAATCATCCGCATATAATATATAATAGGTAGGGCACCCTCCACTCTCTTCCATTCTCCATCATTCTAACACCATCTCCTGCCACCCCCACCTCTAATTCTTTTATAACCCCATCCATATACAAATTGAATAATCAAGGAGACCTAACACATTCTTGCTTCACTCCGCTATTAATATTTAACCAATCACTTTCGACCACACACCACATCACAACCACACACCCTCACAAAACCCCACCATTCACTCCTATTATGCCCCTTTCTTCTCGCCTCTGCCAAACTCGCTTTTCTCACCTCCAGGCATTCCTTTACTGATTCATCTACTGTTTCATTGGTCTCCCAGTCGGTCGTTTCCCAACACTCTCACCACTATATATCCTTTTAACCATCCGACTATCATCCATCCTTTTCACACGACCAAACCATCTCAACGTACTTTCATTTATTCTCTCATTTATCCCTTTCTTTACACCATGTAACTCTCTTCTAC
>JABUQX010136379.1:35000-40000 GCA_015478945.1 Trachelipus rathkii | reverse complement strand
CTTCGATTACTGAATGAATCCCAAATTTCTTCATCATCCTCCACCAAGAAAATGATAATTTTCTTGCAAACAGCAAAAACTATGCACATAAGTGGAACGAGAACAATTTTCATCACCACAATTAACATATTTACAAGAAAAATATAATAATATACAGAAATCTTTGTACTAAATCATCAGCTTAAAATTTCATAAATTAATATGTATTTCTCCATTTTTCATTATTCACATTACAATATGTAAAGATAATATGAATGAGGAAGGATCAAGAAATCACTGTCCTGGCAATTACCGCGCCAGGAGGAATAAAACAAAGTGAATATTGATCACAAGGGACAGAGTTTAAATTATTTTACAAAATTGTCATTCATGATAGGATTACATAATAAGTGATGAATATTTTTAAATTGTATAGTTCAACCAACCTGATTATTTCAATACTTTAATTAATACAAATAATTTTACTATTATCATATAATGTGTGCATTGCATTTCATTTAGTAACCCTCATGCGGGTATGTGTATTGACCATCCAGATCAGTCTGTCTTTTTGACATCACATTTTATCCAGATCAAGAACATCTCAACTTGTTTCCTTCCCAAGGTCCATTGATGCAAATGTCCCTCCGAAATGGTAACGGCCATCACCGGATACAGGATTCCCCGAATAAACCACAACCTGAAAAAATCAATAATATATTTGTAGTAATATGTAATGACAGACGTTACATAAAAAATAAATAAATACATAATATCTAGTAGAATCTCAGGAAACTGCTGGAACAAATCATTATTACATATATTTAAGACATAAATCAAAAAAAATTATCACACATCTTCCTCTGATATGAAGATATGGAACTAATTTCTTGGAATATATTACCATTCACCACCTATATACATTGATTAAATATTCATCAAATCTGATAAAAATGCATATATCAATAAAATATTATATGCATTGATTAAATATACATTAATTATGAATCAATAATTACTTTTTAGAATTTAATAAGAATGATTATACAATCAAAAGATTATTTTAACTGAACATGAAAGTATATCTTAAACAATTAATAACTTTATTTTCTCCTAGAATATTCTAAAATTCCTTTAATAATATAGTCTACTTCAGGCATAGGTCCTTTTGACCTAGTCATTGGCCCTATTGAATTTACAATAGTCTGTAACCTTGGTATCTTCACACTTTGTCTGAATGAATAGATTAGGGGATATGATATATGAATCTTCAATAAATTCATCAATAGTGCAGGTTCTCATGTCACTTGCTTCACTGATGACTGACAACCCCTCATCAGGAAAACCAAGGTCATAATCAGAAGACTCTGACTGCAGAATATGTGTTATATTTTCTGGAAAACCCTCAAAACCACCCAGATTTGACTCTACAGGTGATTCCATTACCTGATTACTTAACATAGAAGTGTCACTAAGGGCTTTTTCTGCCTTACTCTCAGTTCGACAAAGGAACCTTAAGAAGGCATAGTCAGAGGACATACAACGATTTGAAATAGGAGAAGAATATATTTCGGACATAGACTTTGACAAATTAAAACCATCAACACAACCAGTTTGGCCCTCGGAATTCAACGAGATACCATCCTCCACCAGAGGATCACCCATGTATAACCCATTAGAAGGACTATTTTATAACTTGGGAGGAAGATGTATCTACAAGTGTAGTTGGGGAAGAATATGTGATGTGTTCTATGTGTAAATCATTACAATCATTTATTGAAGAATCTTACTCAGTGGGAATACTTAGCTGAGCATATTCACTGATTGATAAAGGTGAATTAATTTCAAAACCAAGAAAATCATCATCATCAGAATCCCCGAAAATAGGGTCATCCACCTCTCGAGTTTTATCCTCGACTATCTCAGCAGGTAACTCATCGACCATTTCTTCTTCCACAGGAAATTCCTCAGCCAGTAATTCCTTAAAATGGGGATTATTTCTTAAATAATTAGGAACCTCAATCCATGGTCGAAGCTGAGAATAGTGTGCTTGTATTTGATTATTGGGATTACTTACTCTAGATATTATATAAGTAAGATTATTTCCGTGAGCTTGGCAAATAATAAAAGGACCCACATAACGTGTTTTAAATTTATTAATAACCAGATTACCTGGCATATGTGTTTTATATGCCACCATATCTCTGATTTTGTAAGGAGAAAAGTGCTTGGACGGATCACTCCAAAACTGCTGATGACACGGATTATGTTTAAATGAGTGAGCATGTTTCAAGAGAATATCTGATGGTGTAGCATTGATAGCCGAATGCCATGTATGATTGTATAAAATAACTACTTGAGGCAACTGATCATCCCATGAAGATGGATTATCTTGGGCCAAAGAACGTAATAATTGTAATATTGTCCTATTGACGCGTTCAGTGACACCATTGCAATGAGGCATGTGGCTTGAGATTACCATGTGTGTGATGCCAAATTCATTTAACACAATCTTAAAAGGTTCACCCATGAACTCTAAACCTCAATCACTTAAATGGCATTCCAGGGATATTTGTCAGGAAAGACAAGATTTTATATTTAAAGGCATTTGCCACTGTCTGACTTGTTTAGTTGCTTAGAGGAACCACCGCGATTAATTTTGAAAAATGGTCGATAGCGACTAAACAGTTCCCATGATTTTTCCGTGTGTGAGGCAATTGCAACAAATCTACTGCTACCAAGTCATATGGATACAATGAGATTATCTTCATCATCGGGGGTTTAGCAATATTTGGACAGGTCTTGGACAATTGACAGTGAGGGCATGCTTTACACACATCTGAGACTACCTGGTTGACACGAGGATGTCAAAATTCCTTATAAATTAAGGAATTGAGTTTATTTCTCCCTATGTGTCCATAGTCCACATGATATTGGGTCACTATAGAAACCAAATAGAAAAAGGGAATGATGAATTTCTCTTCCTGGTGCACAGCATATAAAATACCATCTTGAATAATTATCTTGTCCTTCATAAACTTTAATATATTTAATGACTTAGGCCACCTCAAAGTAGGCAAATCATCACGAATGACTATAGATAATGTCTTAAGAACCCTATCTGTCCTTTGCTCTTTTTTAGTTTCAATATCTATACTAGAATTTTGTATTATTAAAGAAACATGTGTACGTGTATTAGGTGTACTAGTGGCAACCTTAATTAATTTTATTTGGACAAGATGTCCCTCTGAATATTTGTCATCAGGAATTAATAAATTATAATGTATACCTGACACACAGGATAAGTGACAAGTGTCAGAGAAATTTTCACCATATATCATAGGTTTAGCACTAGTGTAATAAACCATTACCTTACACTTGATTAAATTTGCAAATACTTGGTTTAACTCTGGGATTGGTACTTGCCCAGGGTGGGATAACGATCGCAACTGCTTAAGAATATTTCTCCCTTGAAGATTATATTTCTTTGGGTCTTTTAGTAACTCTGTGACCAATTTCTCTCATACTTCAATATGAGAATCCTCAGAGCCTTCCAGTCAAAATGCGAAGCATCTAAAAAGGGAGTCCCCTCCTCCTGGAATGATTAACTGCTTGAATCCTGGATTAATATAATTCTTATTGAAACATCCTTCGGGTGTTACTCCATCATCAGCTGCCTCCTCCACTGGGACAGGTGACTGAGACAAAGCATCTGCCAGAATATTTTTCTTACCACTAAAATTGTACTCTGAAAGTTCGTCAAGAGTATGGGCAATACGCCCATCTGCAGACGACATATTATGCAAATATTGCAACGGCTCATGATCGCTATATATGATGAATTCCTTCTCATTACATAAAAAGGGACGTAACGGCTTCACAGCCCATCTGAGAGCAGCTAATTCGCGTTCTACCATTGAATATCTCTTCTGAGCCTCAGAAAAAGTCATCGAAATGAAGGCAATGGGACGATTATCTTCTCCCTGTTGTTGTTGTGACAACACTGCCCCAGCTCCAATATCGGACGCATCCACATATAACTCTAATGGAGGTGCATCTACATTATAATTGGGAAAAGCCAACAATGTAGGACTGACCAGCGATGATTTCAATTTCTCAAACGCTTCCTGACAATCAGGTGTCCATCTAACTACTCGACCACCAGTCAGACAAAACAAGGGTTTGGCAATAGATGAGCAGTGAGGGATATGGCGCCTATAAAAATTGACCAACCCAAGAAATTGTCTCATCTGCTTAAGCGTGGTTGGAATGGGAAAATCCATTACACCAGCCAAATTCTTCTGCAGAGGAAGAAGTCCCTGATGATTTATCCGATGACCGAGAAAATCAACAAAATCTCTGCACATCTTTCTGGCCTCTTGCCAAAAACATCTCTAGCAATTTCTGTAAATCTGCCTTTCCTTCTCTTCGATCTGATAATTCTGTTGCTAATTCTCCAACTGAAAAGGCCAATCTCTTCGGCCTCCTATTTTCCTCTAACTCAACCCTGGACGATTCTGGCATTCCTCTTCCTACTCCTTCTCCTCTCAGGTGTCCTATGCCTTTGCCTGTGATTACATTTGATCGGGTGCATGGGGCCCCTGAAATCTATGAACATTAGGAAGGTGGCTGGCCCGGATGGCATTACTCCCAGAGTTTTGAGGAAGTGTGCTTCCGTGCTATCCCCACCCCTCATTCAACTATACTCTCTATGTCTCAATACTAGCACTTTCCCTCAGTGTTGGAAGCTCGCACATGTCCAACCTATTCTGAAAAAAGGAAGCCGCTCTGATAATTCTAACTATCGTCCTATAGCTCTCACTTGTATTCTCAACTCTCACTTCTTAGATCAACTGGAAACTCATTCCGATCGCCAGCACGGCTTTCGGCGCTCGATGTCTACTGGCAGTATACTTTCCTATCTAACCAATTTCTGTTTTTTTGTTCTTAGGAACTACGTGGAGACTTGCGTGGTGGCGCTTGACATATACAAAGCATTTGACCGAGTATGGCACACGTCA
>JABUQX010136379.1:25000-30000 GCA_015478945.1 Trachelipus rathkii | reverse complement strand
GCCTCAAAGAAACTGGGAGTTCTGTTTAGACTGCGAATGGCAATTTTGGTGACTTTTTTTGCTTTCTTCTCCAGTTGCTCCAGCTATACAAGGGGTCTCATCCGCCCTTGTATGGAGTACTGCTCTCATATCTGGGGGGCTCTGGTTTCACCCGGCTTTTGGATAGGGTCGAGTCAAAGGCCAAAAGGCATAAACTGTCCTGTACTTTCTAGTTCACTTGACCCCTCTATCTTTGCGGCGCGATGTTGGTGCTTTATCTCTTTTCTATAGGTACCGTAGCGGCAAGTGCTCGAGGGAACTTTCCACTCGCGTACCACCACCTTTACGACGCCCACGAAGCACAAGGGGTGCTGTGTCGGCGCAAGAGTTTTGTGTTGATATTAGTAACTCCAGACTTGTTCGCTGCGGTGCTTCCATTATTTCCTGCCACATCTGTTCTATGGAATTCTCTTCCATCTTCTGTGTTTCCTACTCAATTTAATCTCCCTCACTTTAAAGCCTGCGTCTGTGCTCATCTGCGTAATTTGCGTTAGATGAATATTTGAGACGTTCAACACCCCCTCCTTGAATAGGGCTCTGCCCGTGAGCGGCAGTGTCAAGTGTAAAAAAAAAAATTACATTACAAATACACTTACACTGAGATCCCCCTTACACCATGCTCGAAAATTTTTTTGATTGTGATTGAAATGTTTGATAGATGGTTGGGAATATGTGAAAGATGACAGAATTTCAGACTGACCACCCTCATGCACAACTCTTGAAATGATCTTGCAAGTGCATAAAGTTTCCTTTGTAAACAGAAGGCAGGTTATCCAGTATGTTTGTAATTGCTTTGGGCTGTCATATGAGATACGACAATTCATTCTAGAGAATGAATTAAAAATAAGATGAATTGCAGCAAAGTTTGTTCCACATCTCTCAAAAAAAAAAACTCATTTCATCTTCAACTAAATCTCTCTCCTCAAAATCTGTGATTCGACGGCGTATTTTCTTGTGCCATTCAGGATAGAGACAACAATTGTTGTAGGGATATTATTAGACAGACTAAGCATACTTTCACTCTACCAAAGTGTGCTCGCTTCCAGGGTTTTCCTACTAATAAGAATTTCTGGCCTCTTGCCAAAAACATCTCAAATAACTTTTGTAAATCTACCTTTCCTCATCTTATTCACTCTAAGGATCTGTAGCTAACACTGAAAATGCTGTTTTTTCTTCATTCTCGTTTTTTCATCTATTTTCTCCCTGGATTATTCTGGCATCCTTCCTCCTAGTCCTCCTCTCTGGTGTCCCATGTCTACCTGTTGATTACATGATTGGGCTGAGGAGATCCTGAAATCTATGAATGTCAGTCAGGAGTGTTGGTGATCCAGATGTCATTCCTCCTTATATTTTGAGGGACTGTGCTTCTGAGTTTGCACTTGTCTTCATTAGACTTTACCCCTTATGCCTTAATGCTAACACTTTTTATCAGTACTGAAAGCATGCATATGTTCAACCAATCCTGAAGCAGGGTAGGTGCTCTGATCATTCTAACTTTCTTCCTATAGCTCTTACTTGTACTCTGCCTAAATTCTTCAAAACTCTCTTCAACTATTATTACCTGGATCATCAGAAATCTCACTCCCTTTCAGATCATCAGTATGACTTTGATTATATCTATTTATTTATGATCTGCTTTTAGGGACTATGGGGAATCTTGTGTGGTAGCACTTGGCATATCAGAAGCTTTCGACAGGGTGTGGCACATATCACTTCCTTTGGATTTTTCATTCTCTTTGCTTAGTCATGCCTCGTTTTCACTTGGATCATTCTATATCAACACTTATTGAGTGATGGCTTCCTCCTTTCCTGCTAACTGTTATGTTCTTCAAGATTCTTACCTTTTTATCAATGTTCTCTGCTGCATATTTCTAATTCGATTAATTTTTATGCTGACAACAACTATCTACTTTTCCACTCCTTTCAAATCTGCACCCCCTTCATTTGTATGTAGAGGTTCTCCCCAATTACAGCTTTCCAATTATATTGCTAATCTGGATGGGATTTCCCAATAGGGTCGCCTTAACCTTGTGAAATTCAAATCTTTAAAAATTCAGCATCTTCACATCTCAAAAACACCAACTTTTCTACCTCTTCCTACGGCTCTCCCTAAACCCTTTTGAACAATATACATTCTTGTCTGAACATAAACAATAAATTGTCTTTACTTTCAAAATCCCTTGACCCTCTATCATTGCAACGTGACATTGGTGCTCTATCTCTTTTCTATAGTTACTACAATGTTAGATGCTCAAGGGAGTTGACCTCTCACATTACACCACCATTGCATTGCCTTCATATCAATGTGGCCTTGCTTAACCATTAATTTTGTGCTGAATATTGCAAACTTCAGGTTTGCTCAGTGTGCTGCCTCCTTTTTCTAGCTACCTCTGTTCTGTGAAACTCCCCCTTCCATCTTCTGTTTTCCCTGCTATATTTAACCTTTCTCTCTTTAAGGCCTCAATCGACGCTCACCTGGGAGATTTACGTTAAACTAGTATCGGATTTCTTTTGTTTTATAATTCTTCCTCCTACTTGATAAGGGCACTTCCCATGATGTGTGAAATCCTGTATAAAAAAAGAGAAAAATTGATAGTCCTTTAATATAACTTAAATTTAAATAAGTTTAATTTAAATTGACTTTGCATGGAACTCTTGAGTTGAGTTATACGGCCATTCTGAAAAATCAGAATTGGAATTGATTCCAGATATGTCTTAGCTGAGTTCCAGAAGTGAGAGAAATTGAATATATCCTTAAGGGAAGTGCAACTTCAATTATTGAACTAACCCAGTTGTCAAGACTTTGGATTATCAAGAGTTATGCCTCCAAAATTTGACTTGAAATTAAGATTGTGAACTAAGATTAGATCCAGGAATAGGAGATGCATTGATATCGAGTATAAGCTTTCTCATAACAAAACCATCTCTACTTCATTCCATCTCTTCCAAAGTAAAATTTTAATATAAATTTTGAACTTCACACTTTATCTTATTTTTGTTTTATTTTTATATTTGCCTAATAATAGTTTCTTTCCTGTTGGCACATTATGACAAAATATGAGTTACCCTGATTTAGAACCATTATTTTTTGAAAAGTTATGACAGAATTATTATTTTGAACAATGATGTCCTATTAGGATGAAGTGGTGGTCATCCACTGCACTTATATAAATTTAAAATCCACCCCATTATAAATTTATTTAACTTGAAATAGTATACTAGCCCACCAGCTGTTCATAAACATTAACATCGATTGTGAGAATGCTTTTGTGATGCAAAAGAAAATGTTTTTTTTTTATTGAGTATCATTATGATTGGCTTAATCACTTCACCAATCAATAAAATGACCATCAATGATGTATATTAAATATGTATGTATTTAATGTGTGTGCAGGAGCAGAACTAATTTTTTAGTATTATTTTTGTATAATTCTATAATAATTTTTAATATAATTATAATTTTATAATATAGTAATAATAATAATATAATATAATATAATAAAAATTTTAAGTCACAATCTTGACAATGTCCAATGTTTGTGGATGGAAGTTTGTGCTCTTGCAAAAAGGGACATTTATATTTTATTCTAGAATTGTTTTAAAAAATATTTGTAAGAAATGTCTTTTGGAACTTGGAGAAATTGTGCAATATTATTATTATTTTATTATTATTATTATTATTATTATTATTATTTTTTTTTCAGGAGTAATGCAAAGTTTGATAAAGTTGCAATTATTGCTAATAGCTACTACAAGAAAACATTATCACAATTTGCTTCTAAAAAGTGAAAGTTTTATTTTTATGAATTTTTTTTTTTATTTTTTTTTTTTTTTTTTTTTTTTTTTTTTTTTTTTTTTTTTTTTTTTTTGCTGCTTAGTGATAGTTTCTTCTGGATGACTTTCCCTATTTTTCTCAAAATATTCCTCAGAAGTTTAAGTATAAAATTTAAGATAGAAAAGCGATTGCAATTTCCAATGTGAGATAAATTAGCATTTGGAAATTTTGATAATTATAAATCTTTAATTATTGAAAGTTGTTACTACTTTTTTGAATCTGTTTCTCATCTTCTCTTTTATTTCTGATTATTTGTTTGTAACGTTTTATGAAGTGCATACAGTAGTACTTTTAATGAAATCTTTCAATTTTAATGCCTTTGCTTTTAAGTGCCATATAGGATATATGCAGATGTGGATATCTGGGCCTCCTCTAATAAGAATAATAATAAAAATAATTATAATCAAACAATCATCTCAACAACAACAACAACAAAAACAAAAAAATTATAACCGATTCATTTCTAATGATAAGTTTGACTACAAAAATTTTGAGCTGAAATGGTATGCTGGAATGCTGATTGCATATAATAATAATAATAATAATATATATATAGACTGAAATGGTATGCTGGAATGCTGATTGCATATAATAATAATAATAATAATAATAATAATTATTTTTTAAGGTCGTGGTCTATGCTGATGAAGATTTAAAGTTTGATGGTATTGAGCAGTTTATTTTAGAAAAGAAAAGAAACCTTCCTGAGAAGACTCTTTGGCTTACACTAATAGGAAGCTTCTGCATATCAGAAATTAAATACCATGATGAATGTAATGGAAAGTTTTCATGCAGGGAATCCCTCATCACATTAGTGCCTAGTCTCGAAGTTCAAAATCCTACAACATTATATAATATTATCATAAAAATTAAAGAATCAACACAAGCATTACTTAAGAAAGTTCGTAGCCTCATTGGACCGAAATCAGTGTTTTTCATTATTCCACCTTTTCCTCCAACTATTGCTTCAGAGTCCAGTTTTGCTCACAGGGACCTTCATACCTTGAAATGTCCAGATACACAGATTTATGTTGCCTCAGAAAAAGTGATTACCCAGCTCAATTTAGCTTTTACTAAATTAAGTAAAGAGATTATTTATCTTGTAAAGAATGAGTTTTGAACCCCC
>JABUQX010136379.1:0-20000 GCA_015478945.1 Trachelipus rathkii | reverse complement strand
ACAGCTACAGAAACATGTATCATGAGGTACCAAATTCCCCACTACAAAACGAAAAAACCCTCATATACAAAAATCGCCACAAGATTCCTCAGAAGAAAATAATATAATAAGCAAGCAAAGCTAAAGATACATAAAGCGGATGTCTGATGTTCTCTATAGATCAAACTAAAGACAAATCATCTAAAGCTACGTTAAATTGACAGTAGAGATGTTTGTCTTCACAAATAAATCTCTAACTATTGGTAAAAACAAGATGCAATACTCTACCTGATCTCACGTACACTCCCATTATACATACACACAACACTGACTTACTGTAGGTAGGGTGACGTATATAAACCAGATCTATAAAAAAGCACACACACACATATATACAACAATTCCATTAAATACACAAAGCACTAATAAGTAAAAGATTAAAAAATAAGCCTGCTTCAACAAAGGAAAACAGAACCCAAAAAACAACACAGCACAAACAAAATACACGTGAGCACAATCGATCCAGTAAAACCACATGCGACTAAAAAAAACAAAGTGGGAAAAAAGTCCCATTGGGCATTGCCTAAGATTGCAATTTAGGAATCAATACCATGACACTCAATCTCGACACGAGAATCGCCAGTCTAAACAAACCTGGATACAAAATACCTCCTATAAAATCCTAATTAACTTATAACTACCTCATTCTACAAACAAGGAGGGCTCGAACTATAGGTCAAAATAAAAAAATCAATAATAATCATAAAACAAAAACATAAACCAATGGAGAGTCAAGCAATGAAAAATATAAAGAGTTTAAAAATGCAAAAGAAAGCGGAAAAAAGGTTTATAAACCCTATTTCGATATAGCTATTGCAATAAAAGAGAAAAATGTGAAGGCCTCCATAAAATGAAATGCGATACAAAAAATCAAAAAAATGTTTCTTAAATAACGAACCATGTAACCCAAAACCCATTAAGTCTCTCAGCTCGGGTTTGTAGACCCCGAAACTCTAAATATCTCAAATGATAATAGCATAATAAAAAGATACCTAAATCCGTTCCATCGTCCAACCAACCCCTTTAATGTTTGATATAACCATATAAAGAAGAAACCAATTGTTTTACGCTCAAAAACCAACCCACTAAACCCCCCTCGGAAGAACCTGGTCTCTGAGAAACGCTCCTTCGACGCTCCTCCGAAAAAAGGATGTTGAGCATGAAAAAAATTTCATCCTTCAACAAGGATAATATAAAGAAGGGGGAGTTATCAACCTCTTAAAGTCCCAGATATTTTCCCATATACGACCGCTAATCATAATCGTGTTCATACGCGCCCATCAAAACGTCTAGGAAAAACGTGAACTAACAAGGAAGGTTCAGAGGGATAATCTATTTCTCTAAATGAAGATGCATTATAAAAAAATACAAGGTCCTACAGATGATAACCTTCAAATTAAATTATCACAGCGAATTAAAATATTATTGTATCAGTTAACTCAAAAAATTATGCCCAACTCCCCCGAGACAAGAAGCCAAATAAAATTCACAGTTGTTCTATCTGAAGAACAATTCTTACTCTTGACCAGTCCTTGTTCCCAACATACATTCTGCAAAAGACAACAAAAAAAAAATGGTTCGACTATATCTTCATGAAAAATAGCCTTAATCCTTGTTTCGCACTAGCAACTGGGCTGAGGCCCTTGACAATGTAGTCTCCCTTGGAACCAATACGAGTACTCCTCTAAAAGCACCTCATCTAAATAAAAATATTTGAAATCTAAAGTATAATGCACTTAACAATGCTCGGGATATCTCCCCGTTAATTTGCAAGTTAAATGAATCGACCTACCATCAGCAAGTAAGTCCTGGAAAGGTTTTTACTCATAGCCGCTAGTAATCCATTCAGAACAGCAGCTTCTCCTCATCTTCCTTTAAACCCTTCAATCTCTATATGCTCTAGATAGGAATGCCAGCAAACATTCACAATTTCTTAAATTAAGTCAAGATGTCCTACTCCATAGCACACTGAGAATTGAAACTAGCGAAAACGGTGTTACGATACCTTATTAATTAACCCTTCCCCTAATTATATGGGCCAGACTCTAAACTACTATGAATAGAAAGGTTAAACTTTATAACCAACAAGGTACTGATTAGACGTAATGGATAACAGCCCTGCCTATGCAACTATAAGGCTCGCTACTCCAACAAAACGGAAAAATACATATTAATCACGAATGGACTCTAATTAACGTTCTACTTTCCGATTTCAGCATAAAAGAAATACAATTCGACTTAGCACGCTTCAGCGATAGATCAACTTCTGCATAACAGAACCACACATCCCCGGGTCTAAATCCTCCAGGGGAAATAGAGCTTCCTCTCCTTCTATCACATATACGGTTCACACTAAGGAATCGCAAACGCTTTAATCGTCACACATCATCACCTTCAATTCACGCCAAGTCCGACAACGAAGAATTCCGCCTACGCATTCTCCCTTCTTCAAACCTACCTATAATGTAAGAGGTTCACGGTAGCTTACCTTATTGCAAGTAATTTCATCTCGGTCCGTCTTCAATAAATCTCATAGAGCACGAACCTTCCCGCCCCTAATACACGGTACCAACGACCAACTCAAATCTAGGACTCAAATCCTTTGACAACTAACAATAATAACTCCACCAATATATCTTCAACCATAACATTTAACCCATAACCATCACGTAAATCCGCAACATTACTCATATAACTCAAAACATACGGATGACAGGCTGATCCCACACAAAAGATCCGCTAAATACCTTCACGTAAATAATACAACCAACATAGATAAGGGCTCGACTAATTAGAACCATACATGGTAAACTACCAGTAGCATCCTTAATATCCTACATAGGCCATCAATCACAGGGATCCACATAGCAATATCTAAATACGGGACGTAGGGGCATCAAGCAACCCCACATCACACAGATCAATGCGTAGCAATCATATACCGCCCCGCCACCTTAATTTTAAACAGGTAAACACGACATCACAGCAACACATACGGCGGCCAATAATCATGACTTCCATGCGTAAAGCATATACGCAACTCAGATAATGTGGGGGAGTGGGGACCAGCAAAACACACATATTAAGCAATAGCTTTCACCACCGGACCCGAGAATACCACACGAGCCACTATGGGCCGCATACGACAGGCATTCAAAGATCCGAACATACACCGAAACCTACACAAAGGGTAAATACCTACTTATCTCCTTTATTAACAGTAAAGATCCTAGCTACATCAGGGCACTAACAGCCATACTCCCTCTATATTCTACAAATCAAAAACAGATATCTAACAATAGGTAGTTGCACATCACATTACTCAAACAGCATCATCAAATAACATATGCAAATGGGAAGCTCAAAATCCATCCGGGAAAACCGACGTGGACTTTACACTAGCATATACTCCATCCACTAACAATCCACAACCTAACGAGATATGAGGGGGGAACCTACCACCAGTTGAGGCCACCTCAATCCCCGTCCAATAATTCGCCGACCTCGACTACCTCACGTCAATAACATCAGTCCTTTAACTCGCTAATTTTAGCACCACGCGCCCCTACACAGCAAAGCGCACCTCCACCACCCTTCAACTCCCATTCGCAACATACTCGGCATCTCGCTGAACACATCCTATGCATAACAAAGCAAATATGGGGCCTCAATATCGGAGCCTTCTGCAAATAGCATAAGGGGCAACTGTAGAACCTCTAGTCCCCGGCTCTCAGAACTCCAGCAACCACCTTTCACACCAACCTCGCCTAACAACCGCCTGTCTCAATATCTGCGTGTCGCGAAGCAAACACACTCAAGGTAATGGTGCTCATTTACAAAATCTACATATTAATGAACTATATACCCATAATTCGACTGGTCGGCGCCCGCATATTTGGAGCAGGCTGTCTGTAGAGTGATTTTAGTTCCCTAGTAGTCAAAATTGTTAAACCTCTAGTTGCGCCTCCTGTATTCCTGTTATTTGTATATGTTGGTAAAGTGTATACTTCCTTAGTGAGTCCCCGTTGTCCTCCTTGCTCCTTGATTTACCAAGAAATTTTGGGTACTAGATGCTTCAAAAAAGCAGAGGGCTTGGATTCTACCATCTCTACTGAGAAAGTCTAAGGGAACTCCAATTTTCTTGCTCCAGCCACACAGTAATTTAGTACCTATATACTCCCGCCGCGCCCGCTATTTTAGCAGCATAGGAGGAACCTAAGAATAGATTCCAGGACTAACTACCTACAATACCAACCACAACAGTCAAACTTCCTCTTCCATCTCTTAATCCTACACATTCTACATAGGCAGAACAAACTATCCCACTTCAATCTCATAACAGATCCTCAATGCAATTTTATATTCCAGGAAGACAGTCCATTAATATATTCACCATTTCGAAAATCCTAGCGACCACTCATATGAAAATCAGCTTTTGCTCTACCAAGTAATAACATTTTGGGGACGCATGCCTTTCAATACAATGGTTTTATTCCTCCGCAACCCATCGTGATAGACAGTCCACGGAAATCAATTTACAAGCAATTACCCCTTAATGCATTCGGGAACAAAGAAGGCTTCCAATGAGATATTGTCCTTCTATAACCTGATCCTTACTGTCTATTTGACTTCGAATTGGGCACTCACAAGCAAACAGTCTGAAATTCAATAAATCCCTCCCATCACAAACACACGACGGTAGCTTTGCTAGTTTAAGCAGGACTAGCTACCTACCATAACCGGTAACGTTTTTATTTCTTCCCTAGAGCAACAAAATTCCTCCATTGAAAAACAATTGAACCAGTAGATTTTTTGTGTCCATATTTTAATCAGACTATTTCAATGCATTCACAACGGATTATATTATAAGATTGCAGTCCGAATGTAAACCTATTCACACTATATGAGGTAAGGGTCGTCGCAAGAAAAATTCCTCGAGAGAGCAAAGCACTTGCCGTTCAAAAACACATGTGTTAAAAACTGACGAAAGAGGTGAAAACAGCCCCAGAAGCCAAAGCAAAACGCACGGAAACAAATCTTAAAGCATAACATCTACAAACGATTTACCACCCCGCGCCATCTGTCAAGTCAGGCGGGGGATCTACCGATAAGCATACCACCACAACTAGCTCCAACTATCCCACAGTCAAATCTCCCAACCCACAACTAAACCCGGAGCTCACAACACGCACCCAAAAGAATCAGACCAACGCAACCGGGCGGGTAAGCCCCCCAATGAATTAATTCATCACCTATACAATTTACAGTATAACAAACATCGTCAAAGTTAAACATGTAATATCTTAACAAAAACATCAATTCTCTAACAAATCTGTATATTATTATTCAATTAGTCTCACTATTTAACAGTAACAATTCCATAACTTACCAAAAAAAAGTTTTCATTACTCCCTACATTCTACCAAACATTCCCTGCCATGTCCCGCTACCCGTCCCACCCGAACAATGTCGATCTATTGAAAGACTATTGATATCAAATAATAGACCAAAAAGTAACGAAGTGGACAAACAAAAAAACAAAGAAGTTCGTTACATACTAGCCAATATCCGCTTAACCAAACAAAATATTAAAGACATCAATAAAGCTAACAAATCAATAACCGCGACTGCGAGAAAATAGTACAAACAAACTCTAACCATACCTCCACTGTATGAAATAATCAGCTACAATCCTGAAAGTCCCTACTATCGCTATTGTTGGTTTGCTTGTGAATGACAACAATACAGGAAATTCCCAACATTATAATTGCCATAATTCATTGAATATTTTGTCCTATTTTATGTAACAAAAGTCCTTAACAAATGGACCAAAATCTATGCAAAAATGCCCACCATCTGTTGAACTAATGAAATATGACACATAATCTTCATAACAAAGTATTCACTCGTGTACGGATAAAATCAAACATCCAAATCAAATTTTGACCTGAAATGCAATAAACGTAGATCAATATAGCAAAAGATCTAGGGCAAACCTGACAATTAATTCAAACAAAAACTTAACATAGCTCACGTTAACTCTAAACACATGGCAATCGTCAAGTTAACAACAGAATAAATATCTTATAACAAAACTCATCATTTCTACTAACAAAATCAGTAAGATATTTCCACATATATCATAAAGTAATAATTTTAACATTAACGTAACATTAACTTACGAATAAAACAGTTTTCAATAAACCAGAAGTAAATCTAAAAGCCAAACATCAAAATTACCTATACCGAAGAGAAAAACCCAGAAGGGATGCACCCCATACAAAAGGAGTAGTGAATAAATTCCTGCAATAAGAAAGGGGATACAACCCCAGAAAAGAGAGGATGTAAGACGGGCGTTTACCCCTCCGAAAGGAAAAACGGGGGTAAGGCCTCAGCCCTTCGGGCTGAAGGCATTTATACTATAATAATAATAATACACCCACATTCAAGAAGAGTTTTGAATCCCCCATACGACAGAGATTTCAACACCCCTTTCAAGGGATGACATCCACTAGGTTTTGCTCAGGAAAAAAAACAATAGAAAAGAAAAAATTGGAATGAATGATTGATGTCGAGTTAAGCAATACTCATAAAGTGAGTTTAATGAAAACTGATAAAGATGATATATCGATAGAATTAAGTTATCAGATTATAGTTGAAAAAATAAATACATATAGAAAACAAAGATTAAAAAATAAACCACTGAAATATGCAATATTTAGGGTGATTAATTATGCTCAGAATAAAATATATAACTGAAATGTTAACTCGCGCCGAAACATAAATGTATTAAGAACAAAAAGACGTTGAGACATACAGTAAGTTTTCTCGATTAAGACTCAGTCAGTTTGCACAGAATATAATATAGCATAAAATGATCATAAACAGATAATAAAAAACATAATTAATAGTGAATCAACCACATGCCTATGTTATAACATCGACAACGAGCCCGACATTTGGAGTGCCAAAACTGGAAAAACATCCGAGAAACGCATGAGCATTTATAGATAAAAAAAATTGGTCCTCTCCTGCCTTAAAGGATGACTTTAGGTAGATATTAGCGATATAACCCTGGTTCGCATAATAATAGCATACAAAAAAGTTAAGGGACAATATACGAGATATATGTGTAAACCTGTTAAGCTATAACATTACCAATATAACTCCAGATAAAGAGGAATTCTCTCAAATATAAGAAACTGATAATATACATTACGTAGAGTAAATGTATAAGCGGTTTAAAATAATTGTTACAAAATATATAATACACCAACAAGTCCCGCGGGCTAGATTTGTTATGCCTTATTCGATGGACATAAAAGCTTTGTTAGGATATAAGGAGATATTCGTTGGCAGTTATGATAAAGAACATATAATTTTAGTATGTTACTGTTATATCAAAAATGCATACTTGAATATGGGATTGCAATCGAAATGAGGTTCAACTAATGCTCACAGGAGACGTAAGAGAGGAGCGCAGGATAGGGGAACAAACATAGGGAAATAAAACAAACAATAAAGGAAGAGAACGAACATCAGGAAAAACCGATGGACGTCGTTTCGAATCCTACCCTGATTTATAAGAGAAAACCCCCTGTCTCTACTCTCCGTAAAGTATGAGTACGATAATACTCGCTCTCAGATAATATACATGATGACAAATGATAGAATAATATACAACACCTGACTCGCTCTAGAGAAATGATGAGTTTTGTAACTGGAAATTACTATGTTAACTGACGATGATGTGTTAGAAACTGAGCCTAGGTTAAGTATTTTGCTAAGGATAACTGTGTAGGTTAGTGCCTTAGAATTATATGATAACTGATCATATGGTTGCAAACCCCCCGCCCGCCCATAAATTCAATAGGACAAAAATTAAGTAAATTGATACTCAAGACCCACACGACGTGACCACTCTTTGATGAAGATGGTAACCTGTCCAAATTCTTTTTCCACCTCACTCGCCTCTAGGTATCATTATGACGTAGATTTGTCACTTTTGGTTAAGGGTTTTTGTTAGATGTGCGGCTTTAGTCATGTTGGCTGAGAATGTAGAGAACCCCAAATAGGAACATATCGAGTTATTGTGTGACCTATTAGCTACTTTACCTGTTGAGGCAAGTACGGAATTCTTCAGAGATGTCTATACATGATTAATCATTCCATACGCGAGGTATGTTAAGATTTGCCTAATGTAATTAAAAATACCCTGTAAATTCTCTTTAGTTGCCGGTATATGAAAAATTATGGAATAGCTTATTGACGCCTAAGCTCGTTGTTGGAAAGGGAATCTAAGCATATATCGAAACAACCCAATGTGTTAAGTATATTAAAGAACTTATTTTGTAGTTTAAATGTTTTGCGATAAAACTTTAATAAGCCCCCCCCAACTATGAATATTACAATAACTCACTTCCACCTGGTCTCTTGTATGTATAATTGGTCAAATGCCATTGACCCTGAAATAAAATCAAAACTAATGTTAATAATAATACATATGCACTGTGTAAAACCCATTAACCCCGTTAAAATTATGTTAGAAAAGACCTAAATCTTTGGAAAAAAAAGATAATGAAACTGGTTACGTTTTGTATGCATATTTAATAATAATAAATTACAAAAGAGATTGTTAAAAAGTGTGGAGCTTATAAGTTAAATAGATTAAACACTTTTATCTTCGCTTTAAATCGTCGGTAATATGTTTGTGGCTGCACTGACACATTTACTTCTTAGTTCATTATGATGCTTATCGTTAGCTTATATTACAATATTGAAAACGCTTGTAACCTATCTATTAGAATACGAGTTCAAATGTGACCGTACGTATATAAAGGAACTCATTTGTTGCAGCGTTATGTTTATCCGAAGATGATAGTCTAATTATGCTACCGTACACAGTTGTTAAATGTTAAACATATAAGCATTCGCCATAATGTGTAGCAGAACTATGCATTGAAAAAGAGTCGAATAAAGGTCTAAGTTTTATGTAATGCTGTGCCAACCCGGTAAAACATTTACGCAAACATTAACGATAATGGACTTTAGTATAATGTTAGTGTGATCCTTAATCTCCTTAGCGTAAGGAGATGTGTAAATAAATACCAAAGGTTTTGATCGAATTGATAGACTTAAATATAATTATGTAATCTGGGTAGGCTATATATAAGACATTTAATTAATGTGAAAACATGTTACCCCTTAGCACGCCTCTATTTCTTGGTCGTCCATATAAAGACAATATATATATATGACATATGATACACCTCTGTTGAATATAGTTCCTCTCTCGATATAGTCTTCGTTTGTTACACTCGGCTGGAAAGATGCAGCCATCTTTATCTAGGCTAAAAAATGTTGATAGATTAGTCATCCTTGTTATTTATAGTTGAAACTCTAACGCACCAGAAAAAACCAAACAGAAAAAAAAAAAAAAAAAATATGTTACCCTTTTCTTGAACTGATATGCGCTCATCGTTTCGTGCGTTAGTTATGCTTGTCTTAACTATCTATGTTGATTGGATTGAAATAGAAAGAAGCTCAAATATTACCTATAAGGGTTGTCCTTACGCATACGAATTAGTCCTTCGTCGGTCTCTAACCCTTTTCGCTACAGGTACGATGAACAGATAATGATCCATTACATAATCTATTTCGTTGAATTAATTATTTACTAAGTAAAAAATATATATTAGTATAATTTAACTAAGTACAATTTAATTTCATATTATTATATGTTATATAATATATTTTATTATATATAATAATTATACAGATATATTATAATAAGATAGAAGGATATTAATCTTGATATTTAAAAACACTATGCCTATCCCTTAATGATCAAACCTACATTATACTGAAAGAAATCTATATTTATATTTAATTAAAAAATACATTTACTTATTGATGAAATATCATTTTAAACAGAAAAAAATGAATCAAACTCGTAAAAAAACTGTATCAGTGTATCACATAAAATAAAGACATCATAGTAAGGTATGTATTTTTCCTTTGCATCCCTTAAGCAGAAAAAGTTAAGATCTTTTCATTCAATTCCATTCCTTATAAAAATACAATATGTATAACAAAACTCACATACGGCAAACTATTGGAAAACCCAAACGATTGTGAGACCATAAACCTCAATGCAGAATACGTGTAAGGTTTCCCACAGTTCGAAACCTCTAGAAAAATATTACAGCTTGACTTAATAATAAAAACAGAACCCTTAACATACTAAATATAAAATAACGATGAATTGCAAACCCTACTTGAGGACAATAGAAAATAAATAAAAAAGTAATAGAACACAATGGATACGATAACTCTGATGAGAATAATCCTATACAAATGACATGTGTAGAATTTAACCCTTATAATATACAGGGTACAGGGTGCAGTTAAATTAACTATCAAGCTATGCGGATAGGAGTTATATTGCTCATCTTATATGAAGAAGAAATAGAAGTCACTCGCTGAATACAAAACAATATATCCGAAAAATGAGCACTTTTGGGAAATATCTAACTCTGGATCAAGCACCATTTTAAAAAAAATAGGGCAAATAACCTATAACATCCTTTTAAGGATGCTTGAACATCATTTAGTATGAAGCAATAAATAATAGCACAGTAAACCCAACCGTTGAATAATCCTATGTTCACTAAATATAATAGAATTCCACTGCATATGTAAAAATTGAATTTTATTAAATTTTACTCCTAATTTAAAAATGTTTTTACCTATGTATTTACTTATAACCGTCTTTATACACTTGAAGAGAACAATATTATCTAAATTCAATAATGAAACAATTGTTTTACTATCCACCTTTCTGTAGTTTCCATATTGAATTGCGAAAATGGACATTGATACTTATCGAATGGCTCGTACCATTATCGTCGCCTCTCGATAATACTATTAATTAAGATATATAAAAACAAAATACTTTAAACAGGAGGGAAAATCTATAACGGTACGCGATGCGTTATGTGATCCGTCGGAGATCAAATACATAGTTGTATCAATTTTGTTAAATGATCAATTTTGTAACACAGCGTACTAAGTAATAGCTAAAATAACTACAGTATATGTCTCACAACACGTGCCCTGGTTATTTATGTAAGAAAGTAAGAGTCCACGTATCCGTTAATATGTAATGACGTAAGTGATTACGTTTCACGTTACTGTCATGTTTAAATGTTGGAACCTTTTGTTAACTAGCTCTAACAGAGGGTCTATATCCATATGTTTAAGATTGTGCTAAGTTCGTTGCTTTGAAGAGGAAATGCTACTAATAATGTCACCGTAGCTCTCTAAGTGATGATAACTTAGAGTTAAGCATATATTAATGGTCGAAACACATGCTAATTACAACCAATCAATATACTGTGAAGTTCTCATTATAAGAAAACCTCGAATATCTCTCCCCTGTTATGGTATTAACAATCAAAATCAATACCCATCATAAAAACATAGTTGAAAACTATACGTATACTACGCAACTCATAGATACAACGAGTATGAGTCAAGAGAAGCCCCCAGTCTGGCTAGAGGATGAGGCGTAAATACTCGGATTTTGAATTAGTGCCTTTATCAGTCTTTAAAATCCCATAGGCGGTATGGTAAAAATATCTTGAGATAAATTTAGAAAGAGTAATAAAACAAATTATAAAAAATAGTAACAAGCAAAATTATTTGTATTGTAGTGTAACTATGGTATTTAATTCTATCTTCTTTATTCGCTCTGCCTCCGCGTTACATGAACCTAATTCAGCCTTTATTATCGGTGAAATTCTATACACGGCCCTCAATAAAAAAACTCCTTATATTTATAGAGACCCACCATATCTGCGATCAATTACACTAATATTTAATAACTCGGCACCGCACCGGCGCCATAGGCAACAGAACCCTATGACAGCTGTACACAAAAACTATACTCCTTGACATGAGGTCAGACTACTATCTTCCAATTCTTCACCTCATTATATCAATATTTCATCACTTAGTGATCATTCCTCCACTCCGACCTCTGCCCGATTTCTCCCACTTTTATCCTTGTCAATAGTAATAACAGGAGCATAGATTGTAATAGATAAGAACCATAATATAAAAAGAAAAAAAGAAAAAAAAAAAAAAAAACTTTTCGTCGGGACCCCACCTATATGCGGCGGTCCTAAGACACCCTATATATGTTGATGACTTATTAACCCAATATATCGAAAGTATCTATCGAGGCTAACTAGATAACACCTTTATACGGACGAATAACTCAACACATGTTGTATATATACGATCCTGATTATTTAACTAACGGAGGCACCACGGCAAGCTCTCATAAGCACGTGGTGTCTGTGAATCCTTACTACTCAGACTTCTAACATTCTTCATTCTTACTTACCTTCCTCCTTTCACTCATTCTACCTTATCCTCCTCTATCTTCTTACATTCTTACTTTCCTACCTTCCTCCTCCATTATTTTAAATTTCTTTACTTTTTCTTCTATCACTCTGTTCCGCAATTATCCATGCATTTCTTCTTCAAATTTGTATTTTAGGAAGGGACCCCCCTACAGGTGAGCGGTTATCCAATGATGACTCGAAACCGAATCATACATGCCGACTCCGTCTACCGAATCCTTACTCCAACTCTGACGTCTCCGATACTCCGATATACCTACCAGCACTATTTACTCCCAAGTTCAGTTGATCTTACTACACGATCATTTTTAATTTTTTTTGTGGTAGGATCAGTACTCCCTACCCCTGATTACGGTGAGGACGTCAAGAGTAAACGTAATTCTCGTATCCGACCAGAGATTGACGTCATACATATAGGACTCACATCCATAAATTCATTCACTCACGTATATCGCATAAGGTACCTAATAGGGTTTTCAGGAACGGATTTGACATATGGCTGCTAAGGAGTCATTACCCCTTATGGGTGAACTGGCTCATGGATCAACCAAACCACCCGTCTGTAGCAACAGGTTATCACCTTCAATAACAATAAAATGATACCAAGTTTGAGAAGATATTAGCGTTAACTCCTAATCCATGGTAAATTAAAATATCGGACTCAGAACCGGCTCAATGCGAAAGAGAACAATCATGTTCGGTGGAAAGCAACATTAGTACCGTTCTTATAAGTGAGTGCGTCCGCATAAAGAAAAAAACGATACCAATCTAACATGGAAATCGTTTATGACTACGCATGCAAGATTTCGCTTCGGAAAAATAACGAATCGTATCGAGGATAATAAACGGATTTACGTAAATCAATAATATGAATTAGATGCTGTGATGTTGTTCAGAATGCGGGAACACGCACGATTAAAATCGAGCGCTAACAGTCATGTGTCTTTCGGTCAAAAAGCAGACTGGGCAGGATAATGAGAGAGATATATACCAATAAACAAAAAAAAAGTACATCTTCGGCCTAGAACACGCCAAACAGCTCGTATAGAAAGCACTAAAAACAATTCACCCAGCTATACGCAAAGAATCAGCACACAAAAGCAGAATAAAGAACCATCGCCTGTACTCCACCCTACGGAGAGAAAATGAACCACCTCAATAAATATAAACAAATCCCTATCAGACTCTGAAATTACACGGAATTCCGTCCTAATCCCCTACATAGATTATATTCCCAAGTTTAAAGCAACACTGAATCTCCTTTAAACATTTTGAGATCAAAGCGTGTGGTCCGATGCCCCAAAGTCTTCAAAACTGCCTAATAACAGCCTAGTATATACTAATCACTATAATTATATAGTATAAAAGCCACTATATTAATAACAGTAATTAAAAGACAGAATATAGAATACTATACTGAAAAAACATCTAGACAAAAAACTCTTGTTTTTTCTTAGTACGTTATTATAACACAGTATGCATATTGCTATATAGTGACCATAATATTATATTTTGAATTTACACTAGCACTTGATATATGATATTATTATATCTAGGATTTATGAATCACAACGTAGTCTTGCAATAATTTTTATAGGTGTTTATTTAATAATATATATATTATAATATTGAGCCATGTTCTTACTGATGAGTTAACTAAGTTTAATGTCTAATTAAAACAAAGATTAGTTTTGCCTATATTATTTATATAAAGTAGTATTGAAACTATTTTAGATGCTGGAGATAAGAGTAGGTAGCTCTAAAGTAAAAAATGGGAGTCCGATAAGAGAAACAATCTTAGGACGTGATTGATAGATGTAAATAGACCAGTGATAAAATGTATAAAAAATGGAGACGATTAGAGATATGTGTGGAGCCAAACTAATACAAGCGAATGTGAGGCTTAAAATTTAAAGGGACTCAATGAAGAGATAATACTCGTTTGAGATGGTCTTCTATAAAGGCTCGGAAAAAGATAAGGGTGATTTGGATTGATTATGAATCGGACTTGGGCTTAAGCGACCGATATATTGAGCTATAGAACTAACCACCAATAAGCGGACAATAACCGGTGCAATAATGGATGTTAAAGACGGCGGCAAATACGACAAACAAAGATGTCCCGTCAGAGAGATGACTGAGCGACAGTACTATAACAGTGCTGGGGAACCGCACGGAAAAAAGTGGCAATTGAAGCAGTTTAAAGAAGATGCCATAGGCTGGAGAGTAGACATGTGAGTTTCGCAGAGGCCGAGACAGAAAGCCGCTGCAATACCCAATAACGTGGAGTGGTCGACTGGCCGTGAGCTGGGTGAGGGGGTTCTGGGATCAAAAGAACATATGAAAATCTATCCATCTGAATCTGAATAATGTGGCACAACATCCCTTCTAAAGAGTCATCTCTACACCCCCACACTTTGATTCAACAGATAAGGCTATTAAGCTTGGTTGTCAATACCCCTCGTGACGACGTATCGCTACCCTCTGCTGCTCCGTCGAAGCCTCGTTACATGGTATCGTCGTTTCTTATCTGCCTATCAGCAATCACCTCTAACCTGATTCTCTACCTCCAAGGATGACTTTTTAAAAGGGCGCCTAAGTCCCTGGATTTACACCTTTCATTAGTCCTACGCTTCTACCCCATTCCTCTATGACTCTATTAGAAACTTGCTAACCTATTTACTGCCTTATACCTCAGTGCATGCCAAATCGCCATACTAAACCCACATACTGGATTTGTTATTAAAAGAATAAAGCAATGGCTGAACATGAGCTGCGCGTGCCGTAATACACAATGCTGGCATGCGAATCTCTTCTCTGTAATTAGACGAATCTGTATGTTAATACTAAATAATGTACTCAGTGCTGATAACACTCAAACAAACATGAGACACCAACCGAATCCCCCGAAAAACAGATTATGAACCGCTCCTGATAAACCTTCCAGCATAACTATCTGATCACCATTACAATCTTATGCTGTCAACCTATAAGATATATTCTATATCTAAAATCTCCTGTCTCGATATTACTTATATTATTTATAACAAATCTTCTATGCTATCTTAATTTATAGGACTCATTAACTGTAAATTCAATTATTAATCCCCAACTCTTATTCAGATCACCAGGTCATATGGTACTTTACGGTCTCAATGAGTCAATACTTATCCGCGAGATAAACTTAATTCCAATATGCATTAAAACGGATGTACATTGAGTCGCGTGCCCGCTAAGAGTATAACCAATAGTGAGATGCATGCGTTTAGTCGAGTGAGCCGCTATTGACATAATCCACACCAGACTTTGACCAGTATATATGGGTATCAAGCCCTTACTCATGTTTATCGTAATACCTGTGCTTGTAACGCAGCCTAAAGTCAGCCACTGCTCATGTAGTGTGGTTTTCAATAATACCCCCGATTCTTCCGAGTCAAGCAGATAATATCATGGAATACGATAACTAGTCTATTTACTCTATAATATAAATTATTCATACGTAACTACCAAACTAATGAACATCATAAAAGTCTAAATAATAATAGATAACATGCAGACGGACCTGCGAGTAGCAATAAAAGAGAAAATTTGGTTTATAGTGTTTGAAATAGGAATATATGCAACAACCCTAACCGTTATCCTTTTCAACTATAGGGATATTATGTCGGGATGTGCGCGAGGATACCTAGCCTAGTAAACCTACTAGAAAATAATAAACGAGATACTACTAAGAAAGCGTTATAAGAAAGTAACCGCGTTATCAAAGCACCAGTAAGGTCGACTCCCAGCATCAACTCCCTACTATGTAATGCCATATCATAGAATATAATAATTTCCCCGTCTAGAAACTAGCCTATGTGTGTCAATAACTGAATATATTTCCTCAATAATATAGAATAGCTTGCTTAGGCTGCAATTATACAAAACACCGACTGCTATCATACAGAATAAATATTACACTCAGCCGTCAGACCCTCCACCTATTAAGCTATACATAGAATATATAACTTATTACAAACTTATAGAAGCAAGGGTTAACAGGACTACCTTACCCGACCCTGATGTACCAGATGTAATAAA
Organism: Trachelipus rathkii; assembly: GCA_015478945.1. Taxonomy (NCBI): domain Eukaryota; kingdom Metazoa; phylum Arthropoda; class Malacostraca; order Isopoda; family Trachelipodidae; genus Trachelipus; species Trachelipus rathkii. The sequence goes on along the minus strand of JABUQX010136379.1, from coordinate 3,453 downwards.
CTTCAACCCAGCCCCATCCTTAACTACAAAACTAACGTAAACTTATCTAATGCTATATATAATCCAGGCGTACTTATATTCGCGAAATCCCTCTTTATATAATTCGGCCAGATAGAATTATCAGTCTAATCCATTTTCATATTATATCCTCCTCTAGATAACAACCATACCGCGCTGTAAATCTCTGACCATAAGGCAAGCGGCTACAATACAATAACATCATATGTATAAAAAAGAACAAAGACAACAACATGCCAGGCTGCAAATGGATATCGTAGATCCCGTAAATATCAGCTCCCCAATGTTCCGATTAGCGTCTGCGATAGCCGCTAACACTCTGACCACTAATTCATACTCATATGTAATAAAATCAACATCCATACCACTTACAGTATAACCCTATCTATAATCCCTGATCCAAAGACTCAGCACTACCACAACTATACTCTATATTTATCTCTAACTTCGATACGTGTATAACCGTAACGTAATAGCCTAAGCTGTCCATTCATTACTTTAAAATGACAGTTGCTGTATCTGAAGATTATTAAGTCTATAATTCATCAAAGATAACACTTTTGCAAGCCATATCACACTACTCGATATGTTCAAAATAAAATTGCTTAAACGATCTACAATAGATAAATAATAAGATAAATCTTTGATGTACATATTATCGCAAGACAGTAACACAAGAAATATTCACTGTGCATATATATAGATTCACTATAAATAACGGACATCACTACTACAAGTGGCTAATAATTAATCAATAGTCTAAATAACTCCCTATTATAATGAGCCTAAAGTATGTGAGCTTCACATTTGGGAATTAGAAATACTCCAAACACCACCTCTAGCCCTTAATGGTTTGCTAAAGCCGCTATGAGTCTAATACAGAGGCTCAATAAAAACTTATTAAACTGTATGCCCGTTCTTTGCAATAAACTCGCATTTACCCGTCTATTCTCCGGGTCAGGACTAACGTTGTGAGCTACCACGTGTGAGCTCATTTTCGATAAAGAAACTTCAACGCTTATAGTATATAGGCAGTACCATGACTCAGTAGAGGTGCAGCCGCTGCGAAAAGCCCCTAATAACCTACCTATAGTGGCTAGTGCGCTCCGAGCGCAAGTATCAGGATACATATATATATTACCTAGTGCACTCGCGCGCCCTTTTACTATATATTACTGACTAAGTAATATATATAAAAATAAATACTTCAATACAACAGTGAAAAGTAAGTGAATATGGTTAAGTAGATTAAATCGCTAAAATTTCTAGAGGATGACAGAAACATATAAAAAGTAACTTTGCTCCATCTATGTCTGATCATGCCTCACACTTACTTATCGAACTTATCTGTAGGGCACACTCACAATGCTCTCTTCTTATTGTTCTTCTCAACCCGCAAAACACCAATATCGATTGCGACAACAACATACATAATCAATTCCGGCTTAACGACTACGCTCAACCGCGTGTAACGCCTACTACTAACTGCGAAACACTCAGTGTAGAACAGATCCCACGTTCTGCTAGGCGAATTGATGCGTGCGTCTCCACAAGGACAATGAAAGTCTGCCCCCCAGTTAATGCGACTGAGGCCGATTAACGCCTTAACCCCTCCAGCCACATTTTAATAAATATATACATGCGAACTCCTCACTCACTCTCCATGGAAGTACACCAGGCCATCACACTCATAACACTCTACACTCTAGAATATGACGAATCAGCAATACAATAGAGATATTGTATAGTTACAAAAATTAGACGACATATAATATGTTTGAAGAAATGCGATTTGAGAATATTAGTAAACATCTATAAAGAGAATTAGTAAGTAGGAATCTGTTGTTGTATCGCGGAAAACCTTGATGCTGGCTGCTTAAAACTTCACCATAAACATGTTTAGAATCCATTTAGTAAGCAGATCATCTTATACAAGAAAATGGAGAGATTAATAAAGAATAGATTTGCATATGTCCAACATGTATATCATTTTCACATTAGTGATAAGTAAAAAAATGATAGTTGTATTGATAAGACCTAATGCATAAATCTAAGAAATAGTATTCTCAGTGAATCGAAAGAGTAGAGAACGAAGAGCCAGAGAGGATGAAGTGAAGATCACCATTACTTATGGACAGTTGCTTTAAGTCGGATAGCAATATTAGCTACAACAGAGAAAATAATAATCATGAACACACAATCCAAAATCAAACTGTTCTTTAATGTATTTAAAATGAACTAGAGCACGAGTTTAAACATGTCACACATCAGTGCCTAATATTAATGGAAATGCAGAGGTATAATGTAATAAAATTATATTAATTAAACGGATATTGAAGGTGATTTTAACAATAAAGTTAACAGAAACGTATTAAATAAATTAAAACTCTAAATTTTAACTATTATTCTATGACGCTTTAGCTTATCTAGAACTTGTAAGATAATCGAAACCCGGTGTTGTTATGGTTCAATGGTAAAAAGTTATACGAGGAATGATTTGCTTGAATCCATTGGACTGAGCTGTCACTATTAAAGCTACTTCATATTCCAGTTACATAGTATCTAAAAATATATGTATACATTAAAAGATTATATAATAGTTATCGTATATAAACTATCCCATCGAAAATTTAATATTGTTATTCCAAGTCATCCGTAACCTTGTAGTAACAGATCCGACGTGATGATACCGCAGAAGTAATTTGATCGGACCATATATTGTGGTCTGACTAGGAAAATCAATAGTTTTCTTTTAAAAATAGTGAAGTGAAACTGTTTAGCCTAAGCCTATATTATAATTTTTATATATATATTATATATTGAATAATACCTCATGATATTAAACATATTTCTCGCACCTAACATGCCCATAAAGTTTTCTAGAGTATGATTACATCCTGCTCGCTATAAGTGCATGATGCCTCAAGATCTGATCGACGAGATATAGAATTCATTTTGGGCCATGAAGCAATCTTATGAGAACCGGTGCCACCCGGAATCTAAACACGCAACACAATCGTATCGTATAACAGCAACGTAGATTGATAAAATTAATCTGCAGAACAGTCGTTCCAAGCGAAACATCCTTACCACTTTCTCCCCCATTGCCTTATTAATATATTAACAGATCACAAGAAATAGTCGAATTATTCGGTGTATCCAAAATCCCCAAGAAGCAAAACAACGTCTAAATATAACATCTAATTAAGAGGGCAGTTCCAAAAGAATAAGTAAATCAAGATGAAGAGGAGCGATACAAAGGAGGACCTAAACAGCCGACCAGTTAGAGCGCAGCAGAACAAACTGACCATATATTGAATACATCACCTGAGTCGTAAGTCAACTAGTGCAATAAATCATATATAAGTCTCATAGTAATATCAGGAATAGACACGCCATATCGAGAGCAAAAAACACTAGCGAATAACGCTGTCT
>JABUQX010136378.1:30000-55546 GCA_015478945.1 Trachelipus rathkii | reverse complement strand
ATATCGGATTTTCTTGCCATTTATAATATTTATGGCCGCAGATAGTTATGGCTTCTCTAAGGCCAGTCTTCACATTAGGCTTTTTAGCTTTCATATATATGATTATATATATATATAATATATATATATAATATATATATATAATATTAATAAGATATATATATATATATATATATATATATATTATATATTATAATATATATATATATATATATTATATTATATATATATACTAATATATATATAGTAACTTATCATCTTTTAAAAGGTAGTTAACCGATATATCATGAACCAACGATGTAATCGATTTTTTTTATTCGATCTATTTCAAGGCAATATTGCGTTAAGGTTGCCAATTAAGTTTTTTGTTTAACGAAAGGAACTACCCCAAGATCTAAATCCGCAAAGATAGAAAGAGTCCAGGGTCTACTCGGCCATAAGCGGGGGACGAGCGGGGGGGACTCGCCCCCCCCTTCTTGTACCTCCGTCGGCCGAGCCCCCTTTAAAAAAGAATAAAAAAGAAAAATTATTAAAAAATTTAACAAATAAAAATAACATGATAAAAAAAAACAAGCAACTTGTGAAACTCTGGGGATTCTTTCTATTGACGCACGTTTTAGCCTAAACAAACGTACACACTGCAGCAAGCCCACGATTCCAACCGCAGCAGTAGTACCTGCGTATTCCCTTCAAGTAACTCGCATAATTATCCGCACCACTACTATGGAGATAATCTATCCATTATTGATTAGGAATAAACATACCGAGTGCAAGCACACCTATCCACACATCTCATAACCCAGCAAGAAACAAGCCATATAATAGTAATATATATATCCTAATATAACCACTGATGATAAAAATAATTAGCCTAAAGTACAAATACCCAACTCAACGTAAATCTATTATGATAAAAATAATAATAAAATAAAAATACTATATAAATATAAATAAAAACAATAATATAATAATAAAATACTAACATTATATATATATAAACTAAATAATAAATAATATCCATAACCAATATTAGGTCATACCCTATATAACAAACACTTCATAATCAATGATCTATGACTAGTCAATATACATAATAAATTATTCTCGGAGTTAATGTGTTGGATATACGTGTGAAGATGATTATTTATTGGTAACTTTTATCAAATCAAGATCTTTTTAGGAAAATAACATATTTGCTAGATGTATGTAGTAAATTATATGCTGGACTTTCGGATTTTGTTAAAGGTTCCAGAAACAGTACCCCTCTAAAGGCGTCGTTCATTGTCTAGAGGAAATATATATATTGCTTTCAGCTCACAAAAGTCTTAAATGAGAAAATTCTAATATATATATGATTTAATATATTAATACTATATTATAATGATATATTAATTCTACTTAATAGGTCATATACTAACCCATACAAATCGTTCAAACCAATGCTTCTGTTCAGGTTTGACACTTGGCATGTATGCCATTTTTAAATATCATATATACTCCTATAATATATAGATCATTGGACTCTAGTAACTCCTTTTAGTACTTACTTGACGGCTCTCTCGTCTCTATATATTACTATATTATATATATATATATATATATATATATAATATAATTATATATATATAGTAAGAGTTTACTTTATATACAGTATATAAGTTACTATATATATATATATATATAAGTATTAAATATATTATACTATATTATATTTAATAGTATTTATATATATATATGTAGTTTCCTATTAATTAAAAATATTGTTCTATTCAAATCGTTTTTCTATATTGTAGACTCATATATACGTTACATCTTTTTTATAATATTTCATATTACCATATTTTTCTCCTAATTGTTTTAAAAATATTAATAATTTTCAAAGTTTTTATTATTAAATATATTATTTTTGTTATAAAAAGTAATTATTATAATTAATGAAATATAGTATTTAAACATTATATTTATTTTAACAGCAGTATTATAATTTAAAAAAAATTTTTAATACCCATTCCATAACTTCACAGATTACCATAATTCACGCCTTTTCCTTTGGGCACGGTGATTAGTCTCTTTTTTAATGTGTTAAAGGCATTATTTGATAGCGGCTATTCTTCCTTTTTTCGTTTCAATTTGGAATACTGATATTTATAGTAATAATTTCAATTTATTTGACCAACTTCGCAAAAAAATAAGAGAAATATTAACGAAACATTGTGAAATTTGCAAAAAGACTCTAGTCTCTTGCCCTTCTCCTTTCTTAACATCGTCCAACTCGTGGCTCGAGCACGAGACTTAGCAACGAGTGTCAGAGGGTAGCCTTCTGACTTAATATTCATATAATTTCAATTTGAGACAATATAATAATATTAAATTATAATATAATAGAAATAAAATAAATAATACATATATATATATAATAATAATTATAAAGTATTATATATTATATACTATTATTATATATTAATATTATTTATATTTATATGTTAAGAACAATATATATATATAAATATAAGTATACAAGACTATATTTATAAATATCATAAGTAAATTATATAGTAACTTATATAAATTACAATGATTGCTCTTACTATCTAGTAGCTATTATGGTGCCGTTAGTCTCACGCATACTTCTTCGCGGGGCTTTGTAGATTAAGCTAATATATATTACTTTACGACTATAAGATTAGTATTAATGGATATATTGATAATATTGGTATATTACCTACTTTATATCTAAAATATAACATATATAATATATTTCACTATCTATATCATATCAGGTATGTTATTAATAATCAATTTTACTACAAACAAATAATATAATATACCATATAATCCATTATTGCCTTGGATACAATTGGAATAAAACTCACAGTGGATACTCACTGCTAGTAATTCAAACACTACAAAGAAAAGAATAATGAGTAAGAAATATATATTTTCTTACCCCTCATTAACAAAGCCCAAAATAATTAGAGGTGCGACTAGCTTCCTCATTAAAGCAAAGCCAATTCTGCTAGTCTTTACTCTCGAATTGACAAAGAATGTTTTCAGCAGTTTCAGAAGTGCCATGGACAAATATCCTATATTTAGCGTTCTTGAAGGTAACACACTCGTGAGCTGAGGTAGAATTGCTAAAATACAAATTAGCTTGATGCGCAATCCGGATAGTCACATCAAAGTGGACTTATTGATCAAATCTATTTGCAAAATTCGCAAACAAAAAATTTAATAATAATATCGACGGAATGGCTAAATTACTAAAATTGGTAGGTATAAATCTAAGGCTCAGGAACTTGCCTCTAATTTGTTTTAAAAATCATTAAGGAAAGCAATACCGCGAATGTGTTTTACGTCTTCTTCCATTACATTGGAATTCTGAGCTTAATGCCCCTGTAATTGCTAAGATTGTTAAGCATAAGCTCACTCTATGGATTCTCTCCTATTCCATAACATCATCTCTTCTCTCCCTAGAAAACTGTCAGCGTTGTTGGTAAAGTGCAGAAAATCTTCAAAACAAACATCTAAATTATGAAGACTAGTGTAAATACTAATTGCAATTTCTGTAACTAATGATAGAGACTGCAATGTACAACTCAATGGAAGTGTGAAGGAGAATAAAGTTGAGGTAATAATTAAACATGAGAAATTCGCCAATGAATACAGATTTTATAGGACTTGGTTTTAGATAATAAGTTTTTTAATATAGAATTTCTTTAATATTATAAGCTTACAATGATTTCAAGTTTGGTTGGATACAATAATAACTTATCAAGACAAAACTATATCAAACTTGTCAATCCCATAAATCCGTGTCTCCCTCTTACAAAGTCTTAATTTTTTTCAGTTATATATTCAAGCATCCCATACTCTTTCCAAATAGACATGCTTTCGTGTAATGATAGGGTTAATGAACTTGAGAATATCAGTCGTTGTGCTTTCTTTAGGACAGATAAAGTAATCTATTTAGTAATTTCTTTCGCTCTGTTAATTCAGTGAATGTGGAGAGCAACTTCCTAATCTTTACAAACATATTCCGATGAGCAGAACGGTTAGACACGATGTCATTGTATTTATTCTTAAAACGATCATCGGGTTGTATCTAGTTATTCAAATTTTAATTTATAATTAATTCATCTTGGATAGCTGTAGCTTGAATGTCATATAAAAAGCATGAAGACTAGAATTTATTTCAAAATTCCAACAAAATATGATTTAATATTCTTAATAACATACCTAACATTGTTTTTGTCAACTTTACTATTTGTATTTATCCTAATATAATAAAATTCACAAGTGAAAGACTGAAGCAATCAAAAAATTTGATTGCTTAATTAAATAATTTCTGCAGGTGTTGTATGAAATCAGCGCGCTATTATGAATATTAATAATATTAAAATAATATATATATATTAATATATATATATATATAATATATAATATATATATATATATAATAATATAATTATATATTAATATATTAATTAATATATTAATATATATAATATATATATATATATATATTAACTTAATAAATTATAATAATATATAATAATATATATATATATTATATTAATATAAAATATATATTATAATATATTATAACTAGGTGTAATATATAATATATACACCGGTTATATAGTATATAATATATATTATATATATATATATATATATATATTATATAATATAATTATATATTATATATTATATAATATTATAATATATATAATAATAATATATAAATATATAATATATATATTTATATAAATATATTATACTCGCTCCGATATAAGTATAGACAAAGCTATTTATAACCAAGCTTTCCAATCTATTAAAACCAGGAACGGCACCAATAGATAAAAACACACCAGAAAAGCACGAATATTAAAAGAAAAATGGTTAAAAAGATATACACTATGCCCAAAGCATTTCTCTTAATTTAAAAGCTACTATTACTATCAATCTTATAAATATCAATTTGTTTACAAATATTAAATTAGTAAATAAAAAACCATGCAATGGCATCAATATATAAATTAAATAGTGATATTCATAATATATAAATATTTATCAGAGGGTGGAGCAGCTCTACCTAATACCATATCCAACTTCTAATTTATATCTAATTTTATTTATTAAAATCATCCTATGATAACATTATTAATTATATTTAATTATATATTTAATATAATTATTATTATAATCATAATATACACTATAATATAATATATATAATATAAATCTCCCAATATATTATAGTATTTATTATTTATTTGTCTATGATAAGTCATCTATTAATTTTTATTATCTAGTAGCTAGTCAGTAGTAGTAGTCAGTATGTTAATGGTGTTGGCCCATTTAATGTGGCGGTTAGTACATATAGTGTCATGTAATCTCGTATTTAGATAAATTGATATTTATGTTATTTATTTTAATTATAATCTATTATATATTATTATTTATTATTATTAAGTGGAAGATCTGTATTGTTCTTATCAAATATATTATTATTATTTCTATCTACTCTAATAGAATTACAAGAAGTAAATTATTAATATGGTAAGTGCATAACTATTAATCCCTTATTACTTTAGACGCTGAGCACCATAAACAATATTGTAAGGGACTCCCCGAGACATAAAAAATACCTCTGAATGTGATATAAATTATTTAAAATTACAAATTTAATATAAATAATAAATACAATTTACGATATAGAATTGAAATATTCTTAATTAATTTATTATTACTTTATCAAATTGAAATTTATTTACAGATGTGCAGTTTTCCCATTATTATTAATTTAATTAAATATTTATTTATATAATTATTATTATTTATTATTAATTATTTATTTTAATATATATTAGAGAAAAATAAGAATTAATATAGAGATTTAGTATCATGTGCGTGAAGTATGTCTGGTATTTTTATTAATAAAAAATTTCACATTTGAGTCATCGATCGGGTGACAACCATATATTGTGCAAAAAATTTTTGAATCGTTCTAATGATGACATGGTTAGAATAGTAGTAGTAGTTAAGAGTAGTATACATTAAATAGACATTGTAACAAATAAAAATTTGCAAATGTAATACTTGAAAAAAAAAATTTAAAAAGTAAAAAATGTGGTTTTAAAATTTAGGGCAAAAATTTCTGTTTATTATTTTTTATTCAATTAATAATTTCTCCCTCGAAGCAAAAGATAATAATAATAATAAATAAATAATAATAATAATAATAATAATATATAAATAATATATATAATAATAATATAATTTAAATAAAAATATGAATGCAGACTCAATAAATAAATAATAGTCTCTTCCATAACTCCATTAGTAAGGTAATAGATAATGACATAAATTCAATCTCTAACGAAAATCACCATACCTCTGAGAGTATTGACTAATCAAACACAAAACATGAAAAGATTCTCTACACTTCGTGGGACAATACAATATCAAATTTCCTTAAGGCATTTTTGCATTAGTGATGTGGAACATGAAGAGAAAGATAATATAATAAAAATAAAAATACATAAAACGATATTTGTCAGCGCCACTTCCAACCTGACATTTTCTATCATCAGACCATCGATACAATTCAATTCTTTTCAGCATCCTGTGGTTTAACACAAAAGTTGTAATTAGGGTTATCACGACCCTATGTCAGGGGTAATGAGATCATCCCCCGCAATATGCATTGTATATAATAATTATATAAATATTATTTTTTGAAAATGTATAATTCACATATTAATAACCTATAAGTATACTTAATATAGACATGCTTATTTTTCCCCACCCAGTGAGCTCGATCATATATAAATATGAATATGCATGGGCTAATATACGTACAAGATATTGCTGCTTTAGTATAGGTGATATAATGTATATAGTAGTATTTTATATTTATAAATTTCAGAAATTATCATATAAATTCAGTATCCAGTTAACAGCATATAGCACAGTAATCTACTGTGAGTTTTCGTATCCCTATTAATATTATATAACGGTACGTGGTTCTGTTTTACACAATGGTCAGTTTTGATTGAATTTTTTTTTGGTTTTTTGTGTTTCAGATTATTTATTGCTACTTATATTGGATAACCAGAGCAATGCAATTCAGTAGATAAACGGACATGATTAAAAAAATAAGGACCAGTTAACGTTTTACGGCATTCCGTAAGCTCTTTATTTTTTTTTCTTTTTTATTTTTTTGAGGAGGAAATACCCCCAAGGGTAAAACACAGAAAAGCATGGAGCAGGGATAAGTCGGTTGGTTTTCTCACCGCGTGGTTTCCGGGGGAAACGACAGAGGTAGCTTACGGATATTTTATACCCGGCCCCCACTCCGGGAAAATGGGTCTCCGTGATAGAGCGCCCGCTCTTTGCGGTATCTGGGTGGTCTGCGGAGAAGTCTTCCTGCGCGGCCCCTCGCCTAACGGGAGTATGCGAAAACGTACCCCCTCGGATTTACCCACGAGTCGGCTCTAGCCCTCCGTAATATTTTTCTACTTTATATATTTTTTATATTATTTTTATATTATTATTATTATTTTACATATTTGTAATAACACTTTATACGACTGATTCCAATATAAATGTTGATTGTGGATTTTTTACATGTAAGTAGTACGTACTTTATATGATGGAATAGTTTAATTTAGAAAAAAAAAATGTTTTTTTTTTTTTTGTTTTTTATTTACGCTATTTTTGATAATGCTTCCTTTTTTATAACAGCTTTGAATATTCCAAATATGTATATAATTGGTTTATTCTGTATAAGTGTCTTATTTTTTTGAGATTTATATTTCCATTGTTTAAAATAACAAGTTATTTTTAAAAAAAACCAAAAAAAATGAAAAAAATATTTTACTTATATATTAATATATGTACATTATAAATAAAAATATACTCGAATTTAACTTTTTGATCATTGGTTCATCGTATAACCAAAATCTGTAAAATTCTATATTTTATTATTATTTATATCATATATTATTTTATAGTTAAAATATACATATAACTAATATAAATCCAATAAAAGCATTTCAATAAACCTGTATTATTAATCTCATATGTTGTAAAATTTACTTAATTAGTGTATGTAAATATATAGTAGTTTAGTCCATTATATTAATATTATTATTATATATTATTATATATTAAATATTTATAAATTTATTATTATATATATATTATTATTATATTACTATTTATATATATATATATATATATATATATATATATATAATAATTAATATAATATTATAATTATAATATATATAATCACCATTTCTCCTACGTGTTATGCATAGGTGGTGTGAGTGTTGGATTTTGAATAATATACTTAAATTAAATATCACCACCATATCATTGAAAAGAAACAATATGGTCTAGAAGAGCGATTTTCAGCCCCTTCCCACCAGAGGAATTGATAAATTACTTCATACGAATCGACCGCTCTGAGAAACGCAGCTTCCTCCTACAATTTAATATTCAAATGACCCATTATCCTTCATATGATATGCGATTTTTATTATTTAATTTTTCAAAATTACAAAAGCAGATATTGAAGTTAAAAAATTTTGCAGACTCTCCATTATTATATTCATATAGAATGTTTGTAGATTACCAATAACAACCGCCACAGCCAAGAATCAGATAGTCATACTCAAATTGGACTCTACGATAAAACAAGGCTTAGTGGCTCGGAACATCGCTACAGCTTTTCTCTTTCTATCGCTTACACTGGCAAATGTGTTAAAGTATCCAAATATCCTGAAGCGACGCCAATCACCCCCAAACATAATGTGTTCTATAACTAATCTAGTAATATATTAAACGACTAATTAGTGCGGTGAGGATCAGTTATAGTGATTTGGATAATACGTTCCTAGAAGTACCTAAGAGATATTTTATTGAATAAATTAGTGCTGTTGTGATATAGTGATGAAAACTATTGATTAATTTATAAGAGTAAATAATAATATTACTGAAAATAGAACATAGTGATCAAAATATTACTTGATGATCTAGGTGTTGTATATATTCTGTAATGATACTCATATAGGGAACTAATATTCTATTGTTTATGTATATGTGTCATTATATTATATTTTTCTTTTTTAAGTGTATGTTTATTAATATATATTAGTTCAAAAGCGCCCTGGTAGCTCCAGTGTTCCGGAAGCATCTTCGCTCCATACGAATCGTAGGTGTTCCAGAAGTCGCAAACTGGTCGAGGTTGGCCGCGAATGTGTGCATATTCTTGTTTCCTATGGGACTTTGGCTCGTCCTGCTTGGACGTTTATATTGAGTAAACCCCTCTCCAGTATTAGGACTCTGCCCGTGAGTGGTGTGTTTCTTATGAAGTGCTAATGAAGGGGTACGAGTGAGGATTTTGTTAAGGGAAGAACCTAGACTTCAAATGAAATTAATAAATCTGGAGCAATGAACACTGAAGCTGAAGAGACGTCATTATTTTTCAAATGCACACCAGTATGTAGTAAAAATATATATATATTTTTTTTCCTTTTAGAAGTTGGTCTCTCTGTTTCGTTAACTTTAATACATACCAAAAGCAATGCTCTATTTTCGAGACACTATGTGAATAAATTTCAGAACGGCGACTTCTAGAGTAGGACTTACGCAGGGATTATTTACTGGTTCAAAATATAATTTCAGGAACTTTTCCTTCTTCTCCATCGTGTGCGTACTATTCTTCTGGCCTTATTTTATTTACTTGTGTCTGTATCCCCTGGGTGTGGCGAGACATAGCGTCCATATTCGACGATGTGTAAGATTCATCATATTATTGTTCGCAGTATGAGTAGTATATATTATTAGTATTAGTATATATCTTAATTTTCTACTAAATATAGTACAATGTAATATAACTAATTAATTTATGTGATATACTTCCTTACTATTTAAATTATTAATATATAATATATATTAATATATTATAAATATATATAATATTATAATATATATATAATACATTAAGTTTTGTTTATATACGTTATATATTATATATTATATTCACAGGGTGATTGCCGAATAAAAATCTCATCGCCCAGCGAATCTCAAAAACATCGCGGGATGGTGCGGCGTTAATAATGAGCAATGATCTAAGGAACATATCTATGGGAAAAAAAAGCGGGAGTTAGGAGCAAGCGAAATAAATGCTTGATGACGCTTCGTTTCTAAATTTCTATGAAGATGTTGATGCGTACACTAGTGTTTTTTATTGCTTGTAGTGACGCGTTCGCATAGTAGGTTTATCTCGGACATCCTAATAGGTTACTCAATTCTTAATGATGTTTTGCCGCTGGTGACGTATAGTGTGTAGAGACCTTAATACAGTCGGGACATGCGTTCCCTCTATTACCAATTACTTGCCCCAAAATCATCGTATGTACATCACGAGTAGCAGTGTATTGCGCATCCATATACTGAATGGGGCAACCCGAACACTCTTCGAGAAATTCAATCCATATCATGAATAATGTATCGGTGCGAGCCTGAACGGGGAATGAGTGTCGAGAGAGCGCACCTCATGCTACCGGGAACGGTTTTATTCCGCCAGCACCAATGCATACCCCATCCAACTCACATATATAGTTTTTTGCTCTCGTTATATATCAAACTGCACTTCGAAGAATTGGATGGAAAGACCGTGCGTTAAATATTACAGAGGTACACCTACTGGCTGATATTTGAAGAATGAGTTGCTCGAGAGAGTCGCACAATACGACCCGTATATCACTAGACACACGCCGCCATAATTGCTCACATGCCCTATGGTTATTCAAATATCAGTCTTCTGTTGGTTCGGGTCTTCCTCAAAGAGCAATTTAGCCTTCCAATGCATACCACCTACAGAAATTATTAAGGACTTGCGTGACCAAACGACTTTCGCACACCGTAAGCGATTAATTTGCCTTCAGTGGTTTCTTGAAACTGGGTATAAGCATCGATACATATCCTGCCTTCTCCTTGTCACATGAATCATGTTACCGATGCGGCGTGCTTACACAACTGTAGATGTGACTACTTCAGCTGGCAATATCAAACCACATATGACGAGGACAATCCTCACTGACTCAATATTTATCATCAGAGGTTATCAACCAGGCGGAAATAATTTATCACGCTAAACTATCTGTGGGGTGTGGAATTCTATGGGATATTTTCTGCTGGGGAACCTGTCATCTTTCCACACCGTTTGGATTTGGACCTGGGTACTCTCTGCAACTACTAACAAGAACACGCTTCCTTAACAGGCTCATGTGTTACACCGCACATGACCCCGTTGGCGACGGCCGCAGAGACATGTTTTTATAATTATTTCTATGGTTCAATAACATGATGGCTACTCAGCGCATTTACAGCCAGCCAAGTACGGGACGCAAATTCTGAAAAGAGTCTACACTGACAAATGTGAATAGCGAGAGTGGGTGAACCTGTGCGGGCCTGCTCAAGATTCGCCGACCTCACGCCTTCATAGTATTTCTTTTCTTGTGCGGAGCATAGTTGAAGAGCGTTGATTATAGTATCATTAACTCCAGATCAACACAAGAGTATAGAACTGATTCAGCGAATTAATTACACTTGCGTTTATGATCAAATTCAGACACATGATGAGGGTGCGGTCGGTGATAGAGTCTCGAACAGTTCCAATGGTCCCGGACGGGAGGCGGAATATTGTAACGAAAATTTGTTTAAAATCGGTACTGGGCAGTGACAACTTTAGAATCACCTCCTGTAATTTTCCTTAATACCCTCATAAAATGATTTCATAACAAGGCTACCATTTGATTTGCTATTTACAGCTCGCTGATTCAATAACATAAATATTACGTTGTTAACAAAATAATTACCTATATTATTGTTACCTCTATCAACCCCGGCTAACACAATATACGCACGCATCAAACGATACCATAACAATTAGATGTTTACAGCTACGACACACATAACATAATCAATTATAGTAAATACCCTCAATAAATCTACGGATATATACGATTAGATAAACGACTGCGTCAAACTACATACACGTTAGGTATTTACTTATATACTCATTCCGTATAACTATATAGAGAAAAACTAAGACGGATAAACACGGAAGTAACAAACAATTAGCTTACTTTTGAACTCCAACTCCAATGTGTTCCTTATTGTCGTTCATTGGCTCACTAGTCAGCCCTCCTTGGGAACGTTTTAATGTTTCCGAGTATCGCAGTAGTGGGTATTTGTAAGATTGCAGCTAAATATAATATATTAAAATAATAATATATTAGTGATAAATACTTAATATAAATATTAATATACCAAATATTAACTATTATAATAATTATACTATATAATAATATTTATATAGCTAATAATTAATAAATATGTTCTCTTAACCCATTCACTATTATAATAAATAATATATATATATATATATAGTATATATATATACTATTATATATAATGATTAACACCGATTAATCAAATATAGTGGTAATATTATTTTACTTCTCAGATTAATCAGGTAACGGTTTATTATTATAATTTCATATGGTATATCAGGTCATTGCAACCAGATCTGACACATTCATTTAGCAACAGCATATATGTTTTGCAAGCTGAAAATATAATGACAACCAGAAAAAATATTATGGTAAATCACTTCAACCATTGTGCTTTACAAGTTTATTTATATTAAAAAGTTCAATATACTATATGCTAGAAAGTAGCTAACCACCTCATTATTGGATACACATGACACAATCACTTCATATCAAAGGGCGTGCATGGAAATTTCGGAAAGCTCCGAATTGAGGATTTATTTCTTTTATGAGGAGGAGGGAGGGTGCAATGAAGCTGGCGAAGCAATGGCGGAATTCCTTTTGAATACAAATAGACGAAACGCACAGTGTCGCTCGGCAGTTGGTGCTAGGTATTGTTCAAAAACTCGATGGGAATCCGAAGAACAGAGAAACTTCTTTAATACATGATGTGGAGCCCCAATAATATGGTATGTTATCAAATCAACATATATCCGAAGCAGGCCAAAATGAAAAGAATTGAAATAATAGACAACGGGTCCGTAGCTCCGTCAGAGGGACCTCAGAAAAAAAAAATTATACAATTTATTTCAATAGTTGTAAAAAGTCAAAATAACTACCTAGAGAGTTTAAATAGACTAAGCATTGCTGATTTGGGCTAATATATGCGTCAAAAATTTTATAACAATATAATAGACTGTAACTCAAGTATTTCATAAGAACGAAAATGAAGCTGGAATAAGCTGGAAGGGCAGGAGATAATTTAAAACAGGGTCGGCATGAAATGAAATTACAGGCGTTTCGTTACTTCATGCAATCAGTACTGAGCTAGATTATATACACCTCAAACTACATTTCCGTGATTCTTATTGGAATGCTTTGCAGAAATATTATTTTGCGACCCCATAACAACCCATTTAAAGAGTTATAAAGACCGCGAAAGGTCACTCTCCCAATGGATTATCCACTCAATCGAAAACTATGCAAAATCCGTTTAATCAAAAGCATCAAATGGTCCAAACCGAGAAACCAGGTGCCTCGACTTGTAGACAATAATTGAAGACCAACTAATAAATCTTCAATTGGGAAAAAGCTTTTCAGCATATTTGGGAAAACCAACCTTTGTTGCTTGTTGTGACTGTCTTCTTATCTAGATCCTAAATTCAAAATGAAATTTAAGAGAAATAACCCTATGGATAACACCCCAGAATTACCCGCAGGATGGCTATTACGATCAGTTATTTATAAATTGTTTTTTAGAAGAAAGAAGAAACTTTGGCGAAGGGATTAACAGATACTTTTTCAGTCATCTCTGTCGCGCAGGATGCTCAAATGTTCTAGGGGAAATCGGTGGAAATCCAAGATACATACCATTCATGATTGCTTCCTCAATCGAGACATATTATCTGATGAATATAAATTTTAGCATTATAAGAAAGAACATAAAATTTTAAAAAAGATATAGAATTAGCAAATATTACATGTGAGATAAGCAGGACCAAGTATGTAGGTCCATTTGCTTGATGTAAAAATTCAGAAGAAACATTTCCTGTTTTGAGTAAGATAGAAATCAGGAAAATTAGGAATATTGAAATTCCATTACTCTTAATAAGGCTTAGTTAATGTTATATTTTTGAGGCTTATATGTTTGTTTTTTTTCTTAGAAAGTAAGGCATAGGTGACGTAGACTAGGCGTTGGTCAGTGGCATAACTTCACTACCAGCATAAAAATTTGCTCTTAAATGAACAAATATAAAAGATTATTACAGGTTTTACTGAAATATTTTTATTTTTAGATTTATTTAATTCCCTAGTTACGTCAATGGAAAGTAAGCAACCGTTTTTATTCTTCGCATGAAAAGTTCAATGCACCAAGGATATCTTTGTTAGCAAGCTATGTGTATCTCTTCTATAAATATTTTTACGCATTTTAAAATTATCCAACTTAAGCTCTCCAACTATTGCTTTTTGTTTCGTTAACATTAATGAAATCATTTGTGAAATGTAATAAAAAAAAAGAACCCTCGTTTCTAACTCGATCTTTTTTTCATTTAAATTTATAAATAAGAAAAATATTTTATATGCAATTTATTTTTATTCAAACCCTATCCAGAATACATTAGTAAACTGCAACTTTTTCTAATATTTCATTTGAATATCCATGACTAACCAGCTTCACCGAGGCAACTCGGCGTGAACTCACGCATAAGTGATAATTATTATGAAGCGCAGCTATACAAATATTGCAAGTTTTTACTTTAAAGCTTAAAAATTATCAATGACTATTTTATCTATAAGTAAATGGGCAATAGCGCTATAAATATATGGCAGCATATATGACTGACTCCTTTGGCAGACATGCGATGGCTGCTGAAAAACATAAAAGCCGATTACCGATTAATTATCAACCGATTAATAGCTGCACCCCTCTAATATATATTATATATATATATATATTAGGGTTAATCATGAGTATATACTATATAGTGATTAAAGGAAATAATATATAGAAAATATAATAATATTTATATATATATTATAAGCCTATTATAAAAATATTATAAGGTGAAAATAAGAAGGAAAGATAGTTAATATATAATAAAATTATATAATTAATATATATATATAATACTAAATTATTCATATAAATAATAATACTCTAATAATAATACATTTGTATTATATATTATTTATAAATATATACAATATATTATATTATAATAATAAATGGATAATAAGTAATAAATACTATATATAATTATTTAATAAATTTTGTGTAGAAAAATTTACGCCTATATATATATTTATCCGGGGTAACTCCTATTATATTTATCCATACCTAGTAATTAGTTTATAAATATTATACGGATAATATTATAATTACTATGAAAACATAATTAGCTAGAATGTAATTTAAGTATATTATATACGTTATATTATTATATATATTATGTAGTATATATATCGGTGTGTTATCATGGCCTCGTATTTCATACGTTATCCGTAAGTCTACAAGAGGAAGACACCACACATTTTTTTATTCTCTTATGAACTCGGAAAGTAGGAAACCCCTTGTGCACGCACGATTGCTTCAAATATCGCAATTCCAAATGTCTTAAATTTTCACTTATTTGTTTTCTGGTGGTTAATTTTTTTTCCGTCCAATGAAGAGCACCAGCGGCTTTGAAAGCGCTTGTGCTAATAAAAATTCAATTAATTTTTTTTTCCCCATAAAGTGAATTTCATTTATAAATTTTACAATTTTTAATTGATTATAATTACGACAAAATTCGATCCGATATCTGATATCACAACTCTATTGATCCCAATATTAACAAAATATTTCAGAAAAAGCAAATAAACTATGATAAAATAATGAATAACTTAGAGTACCCGATTAACAACCTGTGTCACAATAAAATATCCTTGATAATTAGATTATATATATATATTAATATATATAATATATATATATAATATTAATATTATTATATTTATTATATATAATATTAAAATATTATATAATATAATATATAATTAAATAAGAAATATAATATAATATATATATATATATTAATAATAATAATATATTAATAAATATAAAATATATCGGTATATATATATATTCGTGATATATACTAAATATATTATATATAAACCCTCAATATATGTATATTAATATTTATTATATATATATATATATATAATATATATATATATATATATATAATATATATATATATAATATTAAAATATATATATTAATATATAATAAATATTATATAAATAACTATATAATATATTATAAATATATAATATTAGGTTCATTCAACTGTGAATTTTATAAGACTCCTTATTAGAAATATAATTAATTATCCAATCCAACCTCTTAAATAGTACATTAATATTAAGTGAAAAATAATATAAATATAAATAAAAATTAAGGAAAATGAATATTTATAAAATAGACGGCTCAAAAGTAAAGGTTGACAAATGACCAGACGACAAACTTACCTAATCTCAAATTATTCGAATTCAATCAAAACTTTTGTCCATTAAAGTTAAAATAATAATATATTAGAACTAAATAATTAATATATATATTACTATATATATATATATATTATATTAAACTAAATTATATTAATATTCTTATCATTAATATTAAATTATTATAAAAAATATTAAAATTCATAATAGTATTAAATATATATAATAATATAATATAATATAAATACTTATAATATATATATAATATATATATAGTGTGAAATCTCGTGGTTCTTGTGCAAGGGGTGCTGCTTTAATATTATATATAAATAATAAGATATATATTAAATATATATATAAAATATATATATATTAAATTATAATATATATTAATACTATATAATACTATATATATATTATATAATATATATTATATAAATATTATATATAATACATATATATATATATATATAATAATAATAAATAGTATTAGAAATATATATATTAAATATATATATAGATTTTACATCAAATGGAATGAAATATTTTGAAAAACGATCAGTTAAAATTGCAAAATTGATCGAACTTAAAGAGAATTAAATGTGGGAAGTCAAAAAAAGAAAAAAAATAATCATGACAGAACAAAATTCACTTTTTATACATTCTTGGCTACCATTCTGACGATCACGGTGACCCACTCGCTCAGATTATCATAAGCAAAAAAATATACGCGTATAGAGCTATTTTCGAACAAAAAGATTTTTGAATGATTCATTAATTTTCAGGAATATAATTGTTCGACAGAATAAAGTTATATATATATATAATATTATATGTATATATTATATATATATATAATATATATATATAATATATATATATATTATACTCATATTATTAATATATATATATAATATATAATATATTAATATTAATATATATATATATATATATATAATATATTTATATATATATATAATTATATATATATTTATATATATCATGATTGTGAGGTCAAGAATCGATTATGTATGCTTAGCTTACACCTAAACGCCACCTCTGAAAAAATCGTAGTCTAGATATTTATATAATAAATAATAATTATAATATAATATTACGCTAAGCGCTAACCTCCGCCACTTTTCAGAACCATCAAACCTCCGCATATACGCAGCCCGCCGTTTCCGCACGCTGCCGCTTAATAATTGATGCGGAACTTCACTAAACTAATTATTAAATAATAAATATAACTTAAATAGTATATATCCTTACCAAATAATATATAATATAAATTTATTAAATATAAATATATGAAAAATGAATGGATATATATTTTTACTCACAAAATTACTCAAGATTTTCACTTTCCTCCTACAAATTGAGATAACAGTACTTCAAAAGGACAAGAGATCCAATATATACCTTTCAAAAAGATTAAGCTGCTTCAATAAATTTAAAAGCATTTTAATAGGTCTAGACTCATCTTAATGCCTCTTCAAAATATCCTCCACCAATACTAAATATTTACTCATACAGCCGCAGTTAAACCTAGTGAGATGTGTATTAATATTTTTATGATATTTCAACAAATCTAGCCTATTGAGAAATGGGAATAGATGTACCTTGGGTGAAAAGGAGTTAAGTCTGACGTGTTAGATTTATCACTTCCAGCAGATCCATTGCAATAAAATTTAATTTAGCATCTCACCTAAATCATTCTGCTTCCACTTCTGAATATTGACCAACCTGTTCCACCCATATTAGAAGGTGTAACATTTTCTGTCTCAAGAAATTTATGTATAGAATCACATGTGTAAATGACCTCGACGTCCATGCAGAGTCGATGCTTAATGCTACGTATTCAGCTCGAGTACTAATATATAATTTATATATATATATTAATAATTAAATATATATATATTAATTAATAAATATAATATTAATATTACTATAATTATATATATAATATTTTAGGCTGATGTTGCTATATAATCATACGTAATGTAATTAATAGTGCGAAGATAGTCTCACGTAATTAGACTAGTGAGCCTTATAATCGTGATCACTCACTATAAAATAATATATAATGATACTCATATGATAAATAATATTCTAGGGTATATATAATTATATATATCGAATAAGATAAAACAATATAGTATATCATACCTATAGATAACAATATATATATTCATGTATATGATAGCTATACTAATAATAATAAAGATAGCTATATATTATATATATAATAATATAATACTAATATATATATATATATAATTAATTAACTGATATATATTACAGCTATATATAAGTTTAAAAATTTGTGTCATAAGTGTGAGTATAATAATTAATATATATATATAATATTTTAAATATACTATATAATATAATTAAATTATTATAAATAACTATATAATACTCAAAAAAATATAAATAATGTAGTGACTAATAAATATATTATATATTGTATTTATATATATAATATTAATATTGATATCGGGTAATGTAGTGTGTAGTGTTCATATTCATGTGTCTGTGTAAAACCCATATACCCTTTTATGTGAGTATTTCTAGAGATTCTACTATGTAAAATGAGTCCTCTTTAGACTATAATATCATAAATATATATACTAAAAATAAAGATATATAATATATTAAATATTGAACGTGACTTAATAAAATTAATAGGTAATATACCTATATATATAAATACATATATAGATATATATAGCGCGGTATATATATATAATAGAGTAGAGCATATATTTATTATATATAGTTATATAATAATAATAATATATATATTCATTGATATATATAATTATCACACTAGTTTATGACATAATGTACTAGCGATTAATGCTTTGACTATATATATATTATATAAATGTTATTTACATTATAAACTGTAAATATATTATATATATTATAGTTATCATATCTCCTGTGCCAAACCCAAAGAATCATATGGATTATATATCTACTATTATACTATACTATATATACTAACACATATATCAAGATGCTTGGGTTCCAGCTAAGGCCCAAAATAATAGCTATTATACTAATAATAATACTATAACTATGGACAATCATAATATTATACCATACTAGTATATCATATAAATAATAATTTATATAATACAAGATATACTATTATCTATAATACTAATGACTTAGTATATAATATATATATTTGTGGTATAATCTACATCAGAATGATTTGAATTGCATAGTCTGTTTTAGATATATGAGATTAATTAAAGTTATGCTGAGTTAGTAAAATAGCCACTCTAACGAGTACAATATAAATTCATTTACACATGTTACTTCATATGCCCTAAATATAAAGCTGATTAGACTTTTTATTTCAGTCATTCAGTGGTTTTATATACCTACCTACATAAAGATATTTATAATGGCTACTTTCAAATTACCAATAAATGAAGTTTATATAAATCCATCTTAACCTGAGATAAACCAAATATATTGCACTTAAATTATAACCCAAATAAAAACAATCTACTTAAAATAAAAAGAAATGACCAAACTATATTTTTCAATTTCCTGTAATAAAGAGTGCGGAACCCAAAACGACCCGAGAAATATTTTTTGAGGTCCGCACACGTTGCAAGTCGCCATTAATTTCTGACGACTCCGGGCACCATCCGCTAGATCACAGATACCCTAATTCTGGAAGATCCGTCACAGACCGCGGAACTAAGTCTGGAAACAAAAAGAAGCGGAACTTGCCCCACCTCTAGAGCTCAAGTGTTAGAATAATAAAATAACTCAGACCTTATAAAGTAATAACCTAAAAATAAAATATAAATATAAGTAGTAGTAACCTATATTATAATATATAATATTACCTAATATATATATTATATATAGATATAAATAATCTTATATATTATATATATATATATATATGTGTATATGTAAGTGACTATATATCGCTGAGAAGAGAGTAGAAGGAGAAGTATACAGAGAGCCATAAGAATATGCAAAGCATAGAAACCGGAGAGAGAATGAATCGAGGAAATAAAAGAGGACCAGAGAGAAGGACATGGAGAAAGATGAGGAGAGCACATGAACAGAGAAATTGATAAGCTGACCTGACTCTTACTGCATAGACGGGATGAATTAGACGTAGAGAAGTGAGGGAGGAGAGAGAGGGAGAAGAGAGAGCAGAGAGGAAGAGAGAGATGAGAGAGGTTTACAAGAGAAGAATACACAAATTGTTGTTTGAGTAGTTAGTGACTATAGTCTCTGAAATTGTTTGGGGGGTGGCTGTCAGTTCCCCGCGTGCCTACTGCGACGAGCTTCCACTGACCCACTCCCTCTCAATGTGATAGTTTTTTAAATAGATAATATAATATATGATTGACACCCAAAATATCTATACATTACTCACAAAGAAGTAATTATATAGTAAATAAAGTAGTAGTATATATATAGTTATAATATATATATATATAGGTAATATATATAGTATATATACCTATAATATATATATATATACTAGTTATATATATATAGGGTAAATTATATATTTATATATAACATTTATTATCATAAATAGTAAATTAAAACAAAAATATATAATATATTATATAATATAGGGTTTATTTAGTCCAACCTATATTATATATATTAGGGAACCCCCAGTGTGAAGCCGAATAGTGAAAACCCAAGCTAATATGCCGAATACCGAAATATTCTGGCTAAAAATGTATTCGGCCGTTAATCACCCCCCGATATATTCCAAGGTGGTGACACAGAAACATAATCTAGCTAATCGATTTTATTCGGCCGAATAGTGGTATTTTCATATAAGTTTCGCGTCAAATCCATAGAGAGAGGAAAAAATAAACAGAATGAAACTTCCCACACTTAGAGTCAAAATCAAAACACACACAGGTGGACCAATTATGTCCCTCTCATCCCGCGTCATCAGATGGACTTTCGATGAAATAGCAGATAGGTTGTATAGTAATATCGGAAAGAGAGGCTGATTCTAGAAACTAAAGGGTATGAGATATATATTTAAACTCGGATACTGTATTCACATCCTCGTTTATCGTTTGCAATCATGGAGATCCATAGCTTTATGCATATCTCACCACTGAGGAATGACAAATTCATGTGAGCACTACGAAATAGGCGTGTATAGACGTTTAGCCTTCCGCATAATATCTTAACTCAGTCCCCAGTAGCATTTACTGGGCGGGTCGATATTCGAGAGTAGGAGCAATTGTGGTAACATTAAGTACCGCTTGCTATCATAGAGTAATGTGGATGCCTATATAGACCTGTCATTGTTAACATCATTTCTAAAGGTCATCCATCTGCAGCTAATTACAGTCGTTAATGCGATCCGTCATTTCACCCTCCCCAGAAATGTGAGAACTGAACGATTCTTGCTATAGGATGTAGTTGGTATTTAGCACGTATAAGTTAGCTCTGAGTCTGTTGAGCTTCGCAAACGTGCATGAAAAATGCAACTACTCCCGCCCAGTGGCACACAAGAGTAACATTTTTTCGTAACAGAGAAGCAGCAAGCTGCGAGGTTCTTTCCAGATACAGATGGTAGCCTTGATAGGTATATTTTGCTCTAATTGATTAGTGCGGTTGAGAAGGCCGGTACTACTGCGCTTATGGTGTGACTCCCAGCATTACGGATGCAGGTGAGTGGCGACTGTTTGATTGACATTACCAAGAGCAGTTTAAAAAAGTGATGATTGTTTATGTGGGGGAGTTCTGTTCTTGTTGACACTCAATTTCGGCAACATGGTATGCTTTCGTGTCCCAGTGTTAGGGAATACTACGAGCCACAGTTAGTGAGAGCATGAGGAGAATCATAATGAAAATTTCAAGGAACGAGTAATATGGAGAAGCTAACTATTTATCTGGCTACTTGGATGGTAACCTATCGATCGGAGCCGTTCATAATATGCGAGTAAATCATGAATTTGTTCTCAGTCAGACATAGCATAGGATTTCTTAGGGTCAAGGGCATTGGATAACCTGCTTTCCTGTGCCCTATTGCCCCGGACAGCCGAGCCAAAGTATCACTAGTGACCAAAATAAGAGAATGGACCACGAGGGAAGGCCTTGGTATCCAGGTGACGGTTAACATCGTACTGTGAACCACTTGTACAAGATCAACATCCAGAAAAACAAATAAATAAAAATAAAAAGAATAAAAAAAGAAATAAACAAAACAGAATAAAAAAAAAAAAAATATAAAAAATATAAAACCCAAAAAAATACAAAAAGAAAAAAGAAAAACACAAAATAAAAAATAAAAAAAAAAAAAAAAAAAAAAAAAAATAAATAAAAAAAAAAAAAAATAAAATAAAAAAAATAATATAAAAAAAAATAAAAAAAAAAAATATAGTCAACTAATAAAAAATAATAAAAAAAAAATTCATTTTAACATCAACTTAAAAGGATTTTAAAAATAAAATATAATAAAAAAAAAAAATAAAATAATAAAAAATAAAATATCATTCAGTCATAACTCAACACGTAAACATAGAAAAGCATAAGGTTTGAATGCAAACAATATTTTGCCAAAGCTCCGACCATGAATGAGTGTAAATGCTTAACCGCCATATATTATATGCTCCCCATCGTTTCTTGGTCTTACAAGTGACGAGAAGAAAGGAAAAGCT
Source organism: Trachelipus rathkii (assembly GCA_015478945.1). Classification (NCBI taxonomy): domain Eukaryota; kingdom Metazoa; phylum Arthropoda; class Malacostraca; order Isopoda; family Trachelipodidae; genus Trachelipus; species Trachelipus rathkii. Next base: position 32,304 of record JABUQX010136378.1, on the reverse strand, counting down.
GTGTAATTAATTTGTGAGCGGCCCACAAATTACGGACACTCTACCGTTGAACAGCGCATTTGCAATACACATTCGATCTGTGTTTACAAAGACAAGACACGGGATATTACTTTTTTGACAGACTGCGGATAGATTTACATTTCGTGGGAACATGGTATATAGCACCGGAAACCAAACTAAGAACATTGATAAAACAGTGAACTTCTAGACATGTTTCACTTCTCATGATGGGTGAGGATATGAGTATTAAAAGTTGCAGCTAAACTATAACTAGTTCTCATCCTAAGAAAAAATTTACCTGACATAAAACCTCAGGGATACGTAGCTGTAACTGGCAGGTGAACGCTTCCATCCAAGATCTATAAGTTCATGGAAGGGGACTTACCAGGGACAAGTGGGATATCAAATGATGGCCGATTATTGTTGGAGCTTGATGAGGATATTCCAGACGCTATGCACAGTAGATCGTCTACTAAGAGAAAGTTACTACCATCGTAGGTATGTTTACATTAACTAAACCCATTCCTTCTATTACATTCATTGTTGTCCCATATTACTCTTTAGTCATAGTTGTGTTTTATGTTTAAGTAATATTGATCATAGACATGTATCATATCATTGCGATTTGTTTCTCTCCTTTCATATACCCTATAGTAATAGTATATATAGTATATATAATATATATAAATATATATATATATATATATATAATAATATATATATATATATATTATATATATCCCAATAATTTTGATAGACCCTCTTGAAAAGGTAAAAATCATAAATTTTTCACAAAAATCTGTCTGTTTACTCACAATATCATCACAAATGCGATGTGATATGCAAAAAACGATTACATTTTTGGGGCATCAGCACATCAATAATCAAATGCAAAACCCCCATCCGGGCAATTTTATGTTGGGTAAAGTTATTTGACAAAAAGTAAATAAAACAATAATTGAATAATTATTCTCACCTATAGCAAAACCATTCACATATTAAAAAATAATTAAATGGAAAAATTAGAAAAGTTTCGTATTAAAGATATTAAACTAAACTTCATTTGAATAAGCTCTAAGTTTAAAGAAAGAACATTAGCAGTTCTCCATTTTCAGGGGATAACCTATCTTGTGGCTTCATAAATATCCTTCCTGTTCTAAATATTCTTTCACTTTCGACTGATCACCGTGGAGCTGAAAGGTATTTTTATTTGCTAGTTTTTTCAATTTCATAAAACTATTTCCAGTGTTTTTCCACCAATTGAAGGGAATATCATTGTCTTCACTGGTCAAAGTAGCAAACTTATATATTTGTTTATTTCTTGATGTAATTCCGTATGTAACTCTCACGTTCTTTTCTGTATGACGATTGATGCCACAATTCTTTAAAACAATCCATTAAAGAAGTGAAAATGGAACCTTCAGCTCACTTTCCCCACTACGTTAAATCATCGTCAGCAGAAGAGTCAGCAGCTAAATTTTCATGCATTTCTTTTCCATGCCTCAACGCACCATATTTTTTACTGATTCATCCGATTCATGTTTGAAAAATTAGCTGAATCGCAGATCATCTGAGAAAGTAGCTACACACAAAGACTTATCACATCGAAACTTAGAAAGTCTTTTTTACTGATTCCTTAGCTCTTCAACGAGTGTAATTATTCCACTTAAGCTTTTGCTTTTTTAATTGCCTTATTTAAAAATTAGATTTATTGCTAAAAATGGAAGGGATCAACTTTGGGCGACTGTTTCTTTCACGTTATAATGCTGTTTTAGTGATTGTTGTCAAATGGCGTTACAAGTAAATGGAATAAATTTTGCACCACTGAAAATCAGTCAACATTTCTGATTGCATTCAGCACGGCGTATATGGATAGGGGAACTTTTTGTTTAAACACAAAATCTTTTAAGCATATCATAAGTTCTGTTCCAGCATGTAGAAACGTCCTGAATTAATTTATGCTGTTTGACCATTCAGCTGCCTGTAAAGTTTAAGCTTTGCAGCTATGCGTTGCTTGAATGGTTGAAAAATGAAGTAGGATATGCTTTCTGCCAAGTAAATAAACATATCTTTAACAAGACTTCTGACATTAATATTGAATCGTTGAAAATGAGCATTTTTTATACAATACATGAAATTTTATAACAAGGCCACTCTCCCTGATACCAGCTACCATGTTTGGTCCATTTATCCCGATCACTAAATGAATTCTTATTTTTTAGAATATTGAAAAATGCTAAAGGCCCTTATAGGATATCTGACAAAGGACAAAGATTTTCGCCATATTGCTTACAAAATTGAAAA
>JABUQX010136378.1:0-27500 GCA_015478945.1 Trachelipus rathkii | reverse complement strand
ATATATATATATATTATATATATATATATATATAATATATATATATATATTTATATATTATATATACCGTATATATATATATATATATATATATATATATATATATATATAATATATATATATTTTATATATATATATATATATATATATATATATATATATATATATATATATATATATATATATAACAAAAAGTAAAAGTATCGCGATACCCATTATTGATAAAAGATTTTATCGGATAGCAGATAGCCCGAAACCGTTATCGCGATAAATTATCGCCATAGTTATCGGTAGTTTGGAACAAAAATTATCGCGATACCGATTATCGGGAAAGGGTTTTATCGGATAACAGATAACCCGAAACCGTTATCGCGATAATTTATCGCGATAACGCCCACCTATGTATATATATATATATATTACATAAAGTTCATCTCAAGTCAACATGCTGTACACACACACTACCCTGGACAAAGATATGTTGCTTCAAAATATTCCACATTCGTTTATCCCCTCCCCTTTCAAAGAGCAATTACATAAATGATAAAACTATAGAAGTTTAAGCAAGGAACATGGTATCAAAATAAAGTAACAAACATTTATAGAATGATTCAAGATAAAAAAAAATTATTATAGATCTTAAACAATGGATTAATTATGGGGCATAAAAAAAATAAGTTTATGTAATCCGATTTAAATTTTATATTTATTGGGCAACGTAATGTTTTTGTTAAATGACAATACAGAAAATAAATAATTTCGTAAAATTAATAATAATAATAATAATAATAATAATAATAATAATAATAATAATAATAATAATAATAATAATAATAATAATAATAATAATAATAATAATAATAATAATAATAATAATAATAATAATAATAATATAATAATAATAATAATAATAATAATAATAATAATAATAATAATAATAATAATAATAATAATAAATAATAATAATAATAATAATTTATTTAGACAAAAGTCTGCGGCTTTTAAAACATTACATTCGACAAATTCATAATGCACATTAAAAACTAGCTATAAATTCAATATTTTATCAACTTTATTTTTAATTTCAGCGTCTTGTTCATTGTCAACATTAACGCAAAATAAAATTTTTCGTATCAGTTTACAGTAAAATTACTTTATTTTTTCCTCATAAGATTTTGGAGCTTCAAAAATAACTGCAATGATCATCCAATCATAGCCTTTTAACATGCTTTGATATATTTTCGGAACTGAACTTGCAAAAAAGATAAAATCCTCATCCACATCCATCGTGCGTTATATATCATTTGTAGCTTACTGTTGCATCTCGTAGCTGTATTGTGAATTACATTCAAATTTAATATCAGCGGGAGACCTCATGGAATTTTGCCAGCCGGGGAGGCTCAAGCCAGAGGTCTTCCAGGGAAGTAATAACGTGAATGTGCATTAGTCAAGAGTTGGGCAGTTCAGCGGTAGGTGTCTTGTGCCCTCAGGGTTTGGAGAGACATTATTGGCGCATATATATATATATATATATTATATATAATATATATTATTATATATATATATAAGAGAGATAAATATAAAGACATATATTATAATATATATATATAAATTATATATATATATATATATATATATATTATAATATATATATATATATATATATATATAAAACAATGGTCTCATGGCCCAAAGAAAGATAAAGTAAAGACACTATCTTAATCTCTTTTTAGCATGACTAAAAATTACACGCCTCCAAAATAGGCAAAACCATCTTCAAAAAACAGGTTCTCTGTCTAAATGACACATAAAAGGAATGAAAATGGCCGACAACTATGGGTTTAAAATAAACATATATCATTAAAGGTTATTGAAATTATATATATATTATATATAATATATATATATATATATATATATATATATATAATATATATATATATATATATATATATATATATATATATATAGTAGTATATATATATATATATATATATAATATATATATATATATATATATATATATACTATATATATATATACCCGTAATATATATAATATATATATAATATATACTATATATAATATATATATATATATAATATTATATATATACTATATATATATATATATATATATATATTATATATATATATATATATATATATATATACCGGTATAATATATATATATATATATATATACTATATATATATTATATATCCACCGGATATAATATATATATATATATATATATATATATATAATAATATATATAATATATAATATAATATACTATATATATATATATATAATTATATATATATTATATATATATATATATATATATATATATATATATATTATATAAATATTATATATATAATATATATATATATATACTATAGTGATTAGCACAGCTCGCTAATGAAATAATTAGAAAATAACGAACCTAACTTTTTCGTTGGCGTATTGGCGTTTTCGGGATAGTTAGCTCCCGCTAAATTTCTACCGTTAACTTTAAGTCAGTCGCTAAATCTAAAATCATACATGTTTTTTCCTGTACCGCAGTCTGTCTGCAATAATTTGTCTGTCAGATACCAAACGTGAGAGGATATTGTTTATGAAGAGAAACAATCATCACGTCGAGGAGATGGAGGAGGAGTAAAGCCTGAGTAGAGGCAATGCATTAATTTAGTTACATTATTTACTGTAATTTTATTTATAATACGTTTGATACTTTTTGTACTACAGAAATAAACTATAAATGTAAACTAATGTTCCAACTGTATTTTTTTTCATTTAATTATTTATTGATCATCAATTGAAATCAAGCATGATCATGGGGGTAGAAAGGGAAGGGCTTTTCCCCCCCAAAAAAATTTGGTAATGAAATAGACTTTTAATATCATTAAATAATGTAAATGATTAGAGAATACTACTACTACTACTACTACTACTACTACTACTACTACTACTTTTTAACCGAACTAAACCTTATAATGGAACGATTTGAATGGTGCCTAAGAAATACGTAACAGAATTTCTAGAGTAAATTACATAATCAACTTATTTTGTGAATATATTCATTATCTTGTTGGTCTTATATCTAAGTATTCCACATTACTGGAATATGTGTCAAATGATTTGCAGTCAAAAGACATCATAGATATGTTACAGTGTTTGAAATTCAGGGATGGCAATTTTGGTGATTTTTTTGATTCTTTTTAAAAAAATCAATGTGATTTTTTTGATTTTTTTTTATTTTTTTCTATTTTTTCAGATTCGTAACGTAACGCGATATATAATTTAATTGACGTTGAATCAAATCAAAATATGATTTTTTTTAAAAAAATCAAAAAAATCATCAAAATTGCCATCCCTGGTTTGAATCACATAAAAAGAATACTAACAGTCGTGAAAGGTCATCGTGATACTGTAGACACTGTAAGTCAACATTTATTAGCTGCTGCCCAAATAACTGCCGAAGGTATTGGAGTAAACCTGCAGATATTAGGAATCGCAGGATAATAGGACGGTTCAAATCCCCCCAGTTTCAACTCCTACGATATTTTGGAAAACAATGCTCTTTATTTCATAATAGTTACTCTGAAACAGCAATTTTACGAAGAAAATTTATCCACATTCTCATTAATATGATGGCACCCTTTTATATTGTTGGACATGACCCTGAATGCTTTTTTGATGTTTACAATTTAAACAATTTTTATAATAAAGCTGAGCTATGGTTTAGATTTTGAACGGATAAAATAAATTAAAAAACGGGAACTGCTAAAATAATTGGATACAGCAAAAGTGGTAAAACACAATGAGACTTTCTTTCCAGATAAGAAACATACTCTGAAAATTTTAGTGGTTCATCTGTGTACAACGAGCACCATCTAAAGATTATTTGGACCAGTGCGAAGACTAAAACCTAGTTGAGATCAACCATGTTCGAAAATTGTCTGAGCGGACTATACATACGAAGCATACACAGAAAATTGGTGCTGGAGAAAAGAAAAAAGCTGGAAGAAGTATTACGAAGATTTACTGAATTCACGAAAACTGACTTTTACACATATAATTATATATATATATATATATATATATATATATATATATATATATATATATAGTAACTGCTATATAATATAACCATATACTTATATATATATATATATATATATATATATATATATATATATATATATATATATATATATATATATATATATATATATATATATATATATATATATATATAATTGAAAGTTAGGATTTTGCCTCCCCTCCCCCTCCCATAATAAAATCGGACTACGCCTATGGGCATGCTATATCCTTTTGGAAAGCTCAATGTCTAAGCTACCACATAATAATTCCAACACTCTTTTAAGAATTTTAAATTAAAAAAAAAATAAAAAAAAATAAAAATAAATAAATTTGCATATTTATAACTAGCAGCCATCGTCAGCTTCCGTTAAATTCGTTTATAGATTGAGAAATTAAATTTTGAGTTAGCGGATTAACGAAGCTAACTTGTCGGTTAGCTGAGCCCACTACTATTCTTAATATATATATATATATATATATATATATATATATGTATTGCTAGTTGGGGATATATATATATATATATTTCTAACATATATATATATATATATATATATATATATATATATATATATATATATATATATATATAATATATATATATATATATATATATATATATATATATATATATATATATATATATATATATATATATATATATATATATATATATATATATATATATATTTACAGTGTCATTGCTAGTTGGGGAATGGAGAACGTAAGCCCTCATTCATTAGGTGACTCTATAATAGCCATAAGAGCTGGATGGATGGGTAAATATTGTGAAGATTTATACCCAGAATGTATTCTCCATGGAGAAATCCATCCTCTTACAGAACAAACCATTGTTTACTTTAGTGAATCGTAAGTATTTAAATTTGGGTTAAATCTTAACAACCTTAAGTTGGTTATTTTAAATATTCTTTGCATGAAATTCTACCTTCTGCAAATTCTTTAAATACAATTTTTTTTTTTTTTTTAAATTACATCTTATTTTTCTCCGAGGTAAACACGTAAGGATCTTACTTGTAAGAAAAAAAAATTTTTCTAAGATTTTGGAATGATTGTATGTGGTATTAACTATGACTTTAACTTCCATTTAAGTGTTACCCCCAGTTACCATTTTAGAGTGGGTTACCCACTAGAGCTTCCTCACAAGGAATCGAAATCGAGTCACGTGTCCCTCCTGATTCCTCACCGACATATATACAGCAGTGTTCGGTACACATTTTGCCAACAGAAATCACAAAGTATAAACTACGATATCGAAAATTTAACGAGGGGCAATTTATTTTATTTTTGTGCAAAATATTTGTTTGTTAAATAATCATATCATTAATAATAATAATAATAATAATAATAATAATAATAATAATAATAATAATAATAATAATAATAATAATAATAATAATAATAATAATAATAATAATAACATAGGAATTCAACATCAGCCTTAAATATTATTTTCATTCTTTATGCAATTTTTGAAAATTCGAACAAATATGGGGCAGATTCATATAAAAAAAAAGGAACCAATGTACGGCCATCATTAAAAGGAGAATCCCTAGGTGGGTCCCCCAGCTATCCCGATCAAGTTCCAAGGGAGGAGCGGGGGGAGGAGAAAACGCAACTTGGATGAGAAAAAGAGACTAAGCTTAAAAAAAAAAAAAAAAAAAAAAGTCTTCGACATTTTCGATACCTTTCGGTGTTTTATCATGATGGCCATTTAATATTATAGATAGATACATATTTATACAATAAACAATCGTACAAGTTCACCCTCAAAATAAATAATAATAATAATAATAATAATAATAATAATAATAATAATAATAATAATAATAATAATAATAATAATAATAATAATAATAATAATAATAATAATAATAATAATAATAATAATAATAATAATATTAGTAGTAGTAGTAGTAGTAGTAGTAGTAGTAGAAGGTTCAAAATCATTCAAAATCATTAGACTGCCGAGACAAGTTGCCATTCTAATTAAAGAGAAGTTGTTACTAAAACACTAGAAGCAGTATATAAAGGAATATGGCGTAAGAACGATACATTCACATGATCTTCGACTATAAGTAGAAAATACAAATTAGAAAAGAATGAATGTGTTTTAACAAACGGTGGTAAAACAAGATTGGTTGCTACCAAGTCGTGAGAAATATACGATAAGTAACCTACCGTATAGGTCTGGTTCTCTTGTAACATTACGTCTCGTTTTATCAAATAAAATTTAATTTTTGTAGTTTTCTACATTTTTAAAATCCTTTTATTTTGTTGGTCTTATATCTAAGTATTTACAACCTCATTGGATGTCACTGAAAATCTACAGAGTGAAGCAACTATAAAGCACCTGACAGAAATTTACAGTTTCCAAAAAAGAATACAAAGTAAACTAACCAAAACTTTTAAGGAGCCTTTTAATAAGATCCCGACAAACCACATTACATGCTCATAGTCCACATATAAAAAGGGTACCGGCGTGGGTAGAACCCTTTATTGTATATAAAATAAATTGTAAAAACAGAGTCTTAACTATCTCTATGATTCTTAAGAAGGATAATCGGGAGATGCAAAAAGTGAAGATGCAAGATGGATTAATCTTCGGGTGGATGAAGCTCAGCTAATTAGATTTTTGAACTGCAACTAAAATCCACATAATTTAATATTTGAAATATTAAATCGTAAGTTCGAACCCAGGTTATTTCTTACTGGGAAGTGAAAATCTAGAATCAAAAATGGGAGAATACAATAGTTGTAAACTTCGCAGTAAATAAGCAGTTAAGAATGCTAACTTTCCTGAAAGTATAGAAACTAAGTAATACTTCACATATACTTTAACAAACATTGCCCTTATCAAAAAGTTATCGTATTCTAGGAAATATTTTAAGTTATTTGAGCTGTTCATCGAATTATACGCAATGAGGAAGGATAGCGAATATCTCACTTTCCAATAAGGCCAATTTGGCTATACTTAAAGCGCAGGCAAGACGTAAAATTATATACTAGAAAGTCTGAAGAACTTTCAACCTCGCCAACCTTTGACTTAAACAATAAGGTCAAGCTTAGTAGCCACCAAAACCATTAGGCAAGAAGTAAATTAATTTAAATAAAAAAGGGGGAATCCGCCTCGTACGGTTTATTTAAACTTATATTAAATAAACATGAAAATAACGAGAAATATATAGAGGGTGCCTGTGTAACTGGTGGTGAAGATAAGTCTAGATTGTGGTGATTGCTGATTTTATGAATGATTTCATCAGGCTTCAAAAAGAGGAAACAATTTAACATGCTTTAATTACAACCTAAATATTTGCCATAACAAAAAAAAAGTATAACGTGTATGTAACAATAATGGGTTAAATTAACTTTTAAACTTTCTTTCTTATACTCTTTTATTCCAAATACTTTTTCAAAGATTTTAATGTTTTTTTTTTTTTTTAAATACTATCTTTTCTGGAGCTATCCTAATAAATAAATAAAAATAAGCTTATTTTGTATATATAAAACTTAATTATATGTGTTTAATAATAATAATCATCTGTTTATTTATCAAAGTTTTTTACTCTAAGTGATGCTAGTAAGCTAAGGAAATATTACAACAAAGTTAATGTAACAAAAACTATCAAATTTTTTATAATAAGAAGAGAATTTGCTTAAGTATTTTTTATTCCATTAAAATTTTATTTAATATATTCTTTCAAAACATTATTAAAGTACATAATATTCCACTAAACTAACTAATATTATTTATTCTCTAGGAAAGAAGATCATCTTGAAAATGAGTCCGAGTCTCAGTTCCATTCAAAGACTGGAAGAATAACCATTGATAACGAAGTTCAAGAAAGTGAACAACTTATATCTGAAGTTACAGCGTTGCCTACAACTACAATTATCAGTTCAACAGAAGAGTCAACAACTATACCTTCAACATTCTCAACAAAAATACCATCAACAGAAGTTTCTTTCATTACTACAACAACAATAACAACACCAACAATGAGTACCGAAGCAATGCCAGAAGAACAATCCACCCCAAATATTATCGTCCCACACATAAAACCCCATGACAAAACAGAAGATGATATACCACAACCCTACGACCGGTACGACAGTCCCTATTACATTCCAGCTAATAATGAAGCCCTCCTTTATGGAAGCGTAACAGGCATGGCTTTACAAGACCGACCACTAAAGCAAATGCAGGCAGAAGAATCTTCAATATATACCAATACTTTGCAGCAGCAGCAGCAACAACAACAACAACAACAAAACCATTATGATCAACCAGAGAAAAAACAAGATCATCAACAATATAACCATACAAATGATCATCATTCACAAAAACATTACGATCAAAAAGAGCAAAATCAAAGTCATCAACTACATGACCAAAAACATCATCTACACCACCATCGTCACCCTCATCATCTTAATCATCGGCGACCACAACAACAACAACAACCGTATCATCATCTTAATATTCGAAAACAACAGCAACAATATCATCATCATCCTTATCAACAAATACAGCAACAACAACAACAGTATCATCATTCTTATCAACAAATGCATCAACAGCAACAGCAGCACCGGAAACAACAGCAACAACAACAACATCAACAGCAACTTGAGCAGGAACATGAACTTCCACAAATTCTTCATTTGAAGCAACCCAACTCATATAAAGTAAGTTTACACTTTACAGTGTTAAAAAACCTCTTTACAGAGATTTAGTTTATTTATTCTACTTTTTATATCTTTATATCTGTCCTCCCATCTACTATATATATATTTATATATATATATATATATATATATATATATATATATATTGTAGCTCTAATTTACTCTTGGTGAAAATCGTTTAGTGGCTGTTTTTTAGTGCTCCCTCTATGTTTGGTTCCATTTTATAAAAAATATTGTGTAAAGTTGCAGTTCAGTCTGACAAAGGAAAAGGGTGCCCCTCTGGGACCTTAAAAATCCTAAAATCACAGAAAAAAATTTATGAAATTTGTTTATCAAGCGAAATATAAATTATATGCATTATTTCAACGACGACAGCAAATATAATAAATAAGAAGACAAAACTAACTGAGTCGTATCCCAATGACGTCATACCCGTCAGCGAATGAGAAAGCACAGCTCCCAGCTTTCGAAAAAGGCAGGGCTGCGGAGCCGGGAACCGGAGTCGCAAGCTTTTGGGTGGAGACGGAGCCGAAAATTTTTGAGAGGCTGGAGCTGGAGCCGGAGAAAGAATTTTAGGTTAGCCTGGAACGGAAGTCGGAGCCGCAATAAAAGACGCTGCTCCGGCAAGTACAAAATTAAGTAATTATTATTATTAATTACGTTAGAGAGTGGAGGGTGCCCTACTTATTATATGCGGATGATTTGATTTTGTGTGGCCAATCTGAAGAGAGTTTGAGAGGATTGGTAGAGGGGTTTGGCAGGGTGTGTAAAAGGAGAGGGTTTGAAAGTACATGTAGATAGGAATAAGGTTATGGTAGCGAGTGAGTCCGTGGTATGAAGTTATGCTAGGTGGTGAGCAACTGGAACAAGTGTCAAAGTTTAAATAATTAGGATATAGGTATGTTGGATGAAAAGGGAATGGATGATGCAGAGTGTAGTAGGAAAGTAGTGAACGGTAAGAAGGTGGCTGGTGCAATTAAATCCTTGGTGGATGTAAAGGAACTAAGTCTTGAGTGTGCTAGGGTTTTGCATGAGGGTATGTTGTTACCTGTGTTAATCTATAGTAGTGAAACTATGATCCGGAATAAGAGGTATAGATCTAAGGTACAATGTGTTCAGATGGACAATCTTAGGGGCGTGTTAGGTGTGAAAAGAATTGATAAAATGAGGAATGAACGTATTAGAGAGTTGTGTGGTGTGAAGAAAGGAGCAAATGAGAGAATAAAAGAGTACATTGAGATGGTTTGGTCATATGGAAAGGATGGATGATAGACGGTTGGTTATGCCGACGTATAGTGGTAAGTGTGTTGGGGAATCGACCAGCTGGGAGACCAAAGAAAAACTAGATTGAGTCAGTAAAAGAATGCCTGAAGGAAAGGCATGTGAGTTTGGCAGAGGTGAAAAGGTTCATAATAGGAAGTGAATGGCGGGGTTTTGTTAGGGTGGGGGAGAATAGTTGTGGGCCTTGCCCAGGGGATGAACCCTACATTGACAAACTGTAACAGTGAAGGTCCGTCACAGTCCCTTGATATTTAGGTGTACAAATTAATAAATAATAATAATAATAATAATAATAATAATAATAATAATAATAATAATAATAATAATAATAATAATAATAATAATAAATAATTTTGATTATTATTATTATTATTATTATTATTATTATTATTATTATTATTATTATTATTATTATTATTATTATTATTATTATTATTATTATTATTATTATTATTATTATTATTATTATTATTAATTATTATGATATATTATTATTAGTGATTGTTATTATTTTGCAGAGAGATAAACAACATGAACTACCTCCGCAAAAGTCACCTCTAACTTTTCATCTAGATCCAAACAAGAACCATTTGAGGAACCCTTCTGCAGGTGAACCTCTGTCAAAACGCATTAGTACAAACAGAGAACCAAGTATGCTTAGCGGACCTAGTTTCTTAGCCGAAAAGAATTATTCATCTTACATGGCGTTGCAAAGTCCTACCTTTACGAAGCATGGACATAGAAGTATACCGTACACAACATCATCTCAGGAGACTATTAAAAAATCATACGAAAAACCACCAAACCTCTCAAAGCGTATTAAATACAAATACGGTCTTCGGAGAGGTTTGCCAGCTCGTAATGTGGATGGTCACGGACCCTTAATTGAAACAGAACATGTTGAAAATCCTAAATACCATAAATACTTTCATAGTTACGAGACAAAGACATTTGAAGACAACTTCACTAAAGTTCACCTGCAAGACAATCACAAATATCAGAGTACAACCGAGGCTCCAAACTTCTCTACTTACATATTTTTACCAAAAGAAAAAGAAGAAGAAAAATTTGCTCAATTTGGTCCGAAAGATGCCATAACAGATCCGTTCAAAAATGATCTTTTATATCAATATGTGAGGGACAGAACTTTAGATAAATGAAATACCAAAATTCAATTTTAACAAGCATTATAACAATATGAAAGTCAGTCATTTTTATTGTAAACCTAACAAACTATATAATCGCAACCCTAAAAATAATGTTAATATTATCCCTTAAATTACTGTATTAAATCTACTACAAAAAATGTTATTAATATTGTAACCCTAAAAAAAACAAAATTAATGCAACCCTACATACATCACTAGTATAACATTAACAATGATGTTAATATTAACCCATAAGTTATTGATTAATGTAATAAGAAAATTTTAATGTTACCCTGAAAATATAACAAAATTTACATGATTTTTATGAAAATAAAATATATATGTTTTCAAATATAAAGGTTAGCTATATTCTAATAAGAATAAATACTTGTTAAAGAGCATCATATTACAATGTTGGCATTAGTAATTTCACCATCAAATATAAATAATCAGATTCTTTTATATATATATATATATATATATATATATATATATATATATATATATATATATATATATATATATATATATATATATATATATATATATATATATAATATATATATATATATATATATATATATATATATATATTTATTTATTGTAATATAATAAGCAGGGGATGACCTGCTTTTGTATATAATTAAATAGTTTTCTGTTAACAAGAACATAAAACACTTTGTAATTCATTCCAAGGTATATACACTGGGCATTTTTAATGAAATACGACAATATTTATTAATAAATTTTTAAAAAATTTTATTACCATATTTATGTTTTTCCTTTTTAAATAAAATACTAAAATGATTTATATAAGTTTACTATGAGTATTCATAATAGGTAAAATCAACTTTTCACAAGAAATAAAATCTTTAAAATCAAAGTAACTGTCATAATGGTCAAGTTTTGATAATATAATAGCGAAGTCTCGTACATCTGTATTTGTATCTGAATATGAGTAACATCCGCAAGATTTTAAAGATCCTCTTCAGTATTTACAATGATGTATAAAAATATGAGATTAGAGTATGTTGACGTCCAGATTCTCAAATCCGCATTATATCTGCCTTTGCGGATATCAAATGTTGTATAACAGAAACAATATTAATTAAAGAAATCTCATGAAAAGATATCCTTATAATTTTTAACATTATGTTTCGGTAAATCGAGTTTTTTTTTTTTTTTTTTTTTTTTTAGTAAGTGTGCAGGAGCCACCCCTGCATACCAATAAAAAGCGGCGATACTGAGTCAGAAAACCAACTACAAGGGTAACTCCTAAACTGAACGCATGAAAACGGAAATTCAAGAAATAAATTTTATAGAACAGAGTCAGTTCCTGAAGGAAAGCAAAGATCGCGTCACTGTTGAAATGAGGTGATTCTGACAATAAAAATGAGAGGCGGTTTTGGAAAGGTATGGTGTGTTAACATGGGGAAAACCGGTCTCTGAAAGCTGTAAGAGCCTCACGACGCAGGAGAAAATGGCGCACCGAAAGTGGGCTCTGGGAACTGCAGAAAGGACATATAGGGGGATCCTCCCTTGCCATGAGGTAGCAATGTGTTACATTAGTATATCCAATTCGAAAATGAGCCAGGACTACCACCTGATGCCAACTCCGGCGAAAAGACGACGACCAAATTCCCAGGAGCAGGCTTTATGCTACGCAGTTTGGCACCTCGATAATCCTCCAACCAACACTACTGCCAGCATGCGAGAAAGCTCTGTTTGAGTCGGGAGTGTCCCAGCAGGATAGCTACAGGTAAGTACCGTTGACAGATAATTTTGCAGGTGGCGGCGTGATAGGCCGCTCGGTCAGCCAATTCGTTACCCAGGATACCCACGTGATGGGATCCATCAAAATGTCAAATGCTTGCGTCTTGCATGCACCATACATAGAAACCTTTGGATGGTAGAAACCAAAGGATGTCTAGTCGTTCGATCTTGTAGTCCAAGAAGAGCACTCTGCGAGTCAGAAAAAAATCGCATACGTGTCAGGCAAAACTAGAATCAGAATCCTATTAACAGTCAAAGTCAGCGCAACTAACTCAGCCGTAAAGAAGGAAGAGTCAGAAGGAAGAGTGGGACAAAGTGAGGTCCGGAAAGACCGCTGATACACCCACACTACCCTCTCGCCGTGAGCCGTCGGCGTAGATGCTCACTAAGCTCTCATGGAGAGCTAGGTGAGACAGAAAGGAAGCCTTCAATAGAGACGGGTGGTCTCCGGATTTAGATAAGGCAAACAACTTCATGCACACCAAAGGGGAAGGATACAACCAATAAGGGCAGACATCATTATAGTTAAGTTGTAAAACAGCCCGCACAGGGAGGCGGAGAAAACGGAAGACAGGCGCTACAACTTCAGCAAATGGCCAATACGCAGTACTACGATGAGAAGAGTCCAAGCCGATGGTTTGGGGATCTGTATCCGTAAAGACAGGGGCATCACCCCAGCTTCCACCTCCAAACTCCTTTGGCGAAGAACGAAATGCCCCAAGAGTAATCCGGAGACCTTCATTTTGTATGGGGTCGAGAAGGCGCAAGTATGCCGGAGACATCTGTCCGTATATGGCACACGCATAATCAAACTTTGACCTGACCAAAATGAGCAGCAGATGACCTTTCGATCAGCATTCCAAGATGTAGATGTAAGGTGGCGTAAGATGTCCAATGAGAGGAAGCAGTTATTCTTCAGATTGAACATATGGGAGAGGAATGCTAGGCGGGCATCCAATAACCTCACTTCCGACTCCAGGTGGATGCCACCCATCCACCCTGAGTCGGAAAGGGAGACAAATCATCTCGTCTATCACGCTTATCAATTCTACGGAAAATCACAGTCATCGTCTTAGTTACGGAGAAAGTAAAACCCCGTGAATCGCACCACGAAGCTACCTCATTGACGAACAGCTGTATCTGTCGTTCCATGCATGAAAGTTTGACTCAGAAACATACAACGTCAGGTCGTCCACATAGAGAAATAACCGAACCGAAGATGGGATGCTTGCAATGACACCATTGAAACCGACAGCAAAAAACAGGACGAAGAGTACTCTTCCCTGCGCCACCCCTCGACCATGTCAAAATGACGAGACAGAGTGATGCCACAGCGAACCCGGAAAGATCTACCCGACATAAGAGACTGAAGGAAGATGGGAAGAAGTCCCCTAAGGCTCAGCGAGTATGAGCTATGGAAAACTCCCATTCTCCATGTGGAATTGTAAGCCTTTTCGAGGTTGAAGAAAACAGCCAGGAACATTTTATCAGAGGAGAAAGCCTCACGGATATTGTGGGCCAACAGAAGAGGTTCCTGTGTGCAACGATGATTCTTGAACCCAAACTGATGGTCGGAAAATGCATATAGACCCTCCAACGTCATATATATATACCGGTATATATATATATATATATATATATATATATATATATATATATATATATATATATATATATATATATATATATATATATATATATATATATATATATATATATATATATATATATATATATATATATATATATATATATATATATATATATATATATATATATATATACCGTATATATATATATAATTTAATTAAGCTAAAACTTTGTTCTAATTTTCCTTCTAATTTAAATACTATTTGGAATATTGCCATTATAAAGTAAAAGTTCACTTATTAAACTTTATAATTGAATACTTAAAATTCTATCAAAGAAATAATTTGGATTTACATCCGCTACACGAAATATGGCCTGTAGAAATCAAGCGTTAAAAGGATTTATTTTCACATTAAAAAGGGTTCATTAAAAGAGAGTAAAAACTTTTAGCTACTCAATTATATAGATCCGTTACAATGTACATCAAAAAAAGAAAAAAGAAAAAAAGAAAAAGAAAAGAAAAAAAAGAAGAAGAAGAAGAAGAAGAAGAAGAAGAAGAAGAAGAAGAAGAAGAAGAAGAACTCCAAAATGTGAATTGATTGGAAAAGCCCACTTATAAGAGAACGCAAACAATCGCCGATTGACAAATGTCTAAGTGATTGATAGTATTGGGATCCATTTCATTTCCATGTTCATTTCTTAATTTACATGTATGTCTTGTGGTTCTTGAGTCCTGACAAAAGATTCCATGCAAAAACGTAACTTACCCACATAGGTATGTGAAAATAAAAAGCATTGTGACTATTTCATAAACAGAACTTTGAATCCAAAAATATTTTGATCATTTTTGTGTTAAAATTAAGTAAACTTGTTATGGCATAGCACTTATAGTTTGGAAGCTATAGGTACTATACTTTGTTCCTCCAATCATAATAATAATAAGGATAATTTTGAAATTTCTCCTTGTCATTTTTATTGCTTAAATGTCTGTAAACTATAACTAATTTTTCTACTTTTTTATTCGCTAGTCTGTTTCTGAAATTATTATGAATTAACCCCATAGAGGCTGAAAAAGTCTTTCAATGCCAGTGCTCGAAGGCGGACACAACAACGGCCTGAAGCAATTTGCAAAATCTTTGCTATTTTATCAATGTTTGCCAATACTTCTGGAGAGAAAGTTTGCAAATAGATTTATTAAATTCAATTTGGGGAACACATACACACACACATGCATGGTGGCGTCCAGTAATTTGTATGCAGGTATAATAACTCCAAAGATTTCTTATTTTTCAATAATAAACTTCTTGCTGCATTTGCTTGATCTTGATTAACAAATAACCATACATGTGCGTGTGATGACATTACCTCTCCCTCAGTTTCCTGCAGCTAAAAAGTTTTTCCTATAATCAAAATGCTGGGCAAAAAATGCTGTGTTGTAGCAACCTTTACAAAGCTCTTTTTTATTTCATAATGCATATCTTCATGAATATTTTTGTTCGCAATCAGATTTAACCAAATTGCAACACTGTCTGTTAAGTCATTTTGGTCATCATGAAATTGAAAATGTGATTAAAATTTACAAGTTGTGTTAATTAATTCACATTAATTTATATCAAATGCTTCAACGCCATATTTTTTTTTATAAACCGAAACATGGTACTACAAAGTCCCTACTCGAGAGGAATTAAAAACTTTTAAAATTGCATCTTGCAGAATTGGTATATATTTGACCTTCACCAGAAGTTAAATGTCTAAGTGGTTGAAAGTATTCGGATCCATTTCAGTTCCATGTTCATCTCTAATTTACATGTATGTCTTGTGGTTCTTGAGTCCTGACAAAAGATTCCAAGCAAAAACGTAACTTACCCACATATGTGAAAATAAAAAGTATTGTGACTATTTCTAAACAGAACTTTGAATCCAAAATATTTTGATCATTTTTGTGTTAAAATTAAGTAAACTTGTTATGGCATAGCACTTATAGTTTGGAAGCTGTGGTACACATCCTCCAATCTCCTTTAGCCAACCAGGTGGACGATGATGATTGATCGTGGAAATATCTGTACACTGAAACAATATTTTTGAGGATTTAGCTTGGGAGTAGCTTTGCTCTCAATCAAATTTAGGTAGTGTGCGCTACAGCCATAAGTTGTAAGTTCGGGCTACTATAGACCATTAACTTGGTATGCTGGCTACATACACAACTTTATTATTAAATGTTGCAAACTTGTTCTTTTGTTTTGTAACAATTTGAAATTTCAAGTATTCAAATACATTTAAATTCAAATATATATATATATATAATCCACGTTGGGTGGCCACTCGATAATTTTTGGCTTTATATTTTTTTTTTTGCATGGCGTTAATGTTATCCCTGGAAAGTTCAAAACCACCATTCGTTTTTGTAGATTTACTCTGGTTGTAACAGGGTGAGCTAAAATGTTTGACCAGGTGGAGCAAAATTTATCACTTAATAGAGGTAACATTTTAAGTCATATCTCCATATTGGTAATTCTTATACCAAATTTCATAGAGAGTGATTTTTTAGGGATACTTTAAGGTACATTTGGTCTTTCTTGTTTTTTTTTTGAGAAAATAATATTTCATCATGAAAATGAATCCGGAAAAATTGTGTTAAAATCGAAGAAATTTCCATTTTCGTGGGTGTATTATTAAAAGAAGGAAATAATTTAACGATATAAAATTTTGTGTGATGATACATACTAAAGTAGGGTTTAACTTAAATCTTATTTGAAGTTTGGTAAATATTTTAAAAAAAATTTACAGGGTGTCCAAAAAATCAATTTTCGGAAAATCGGTAACTTTGAACCTTAATATCTCTGATGGGGTAAATGCTAAAATCTGAAATTTTCACACATTATACTACTACCATAGATGTTCCTTCACCTGCAATATTGACTTTGGTATTTGCTTGTTTCAAGAAATACAGCCATTCAAAAATGCCCAAAAAATTTTTTTTTTAAGTTGTGTTATGATAGCATACGTAGGCCTACTCGTAATATAAAGTACCTATATTGTTAAAGTGTGTAAATATTATTATTATTAGAAATTATTAAAATTTATTGTCATAATTCTTTTTTTTTTCAATTTTTTTATTTAGCATAAAACAATAAATAGAATTCATAATTTTGGAAAAAAATTCACGTTTGGAAAATGTCAATGAAATATAACTTAGACTTGTGTTTTCTATCCAAATTAATACTATAACATTATTAAAATCTACTTAACATTTAAATTATAATTCTAAAATTAGCGAGGATTAACACAGACGTAATAATATTTAATGTAAAGCCGCGACATTAATTCAGTTATGCAAGCTAAGATTTTTAAGTGTGCTTGTGATTTTTCCCTTTATTGATTATGTAAATAAAAAATATATACAGGCCTCTTTATCTTAAAAAAAAAATGTTTGTGTGTGCTACGTTTATGTTATATATATATATATATATATATATATATATATATATATATATATATATATATATATATATATATATATATATATATATATATATATATATATATCTAATATATATGTATCTTTCTCAATCTTTCTTTCTTATATATATATATATACATTTTATATATGTATGTAATAATGTGTGTGTGTGTGTGTGTGGTGTGTCCTCTCTCTCTCCTCTCTCTCCTGCATATATATATATATATATATATATATATATATATATATGATATATATATGCTATATATATATATATATATATATATATGATATATATATATGTATGTGGAGAGTAAAGGAGATCGGATCCAAAAGTCATGGATTTTTTTAATGAGATCATGAGAATCCAGGGAATTTTAAGTTACATCTTTGCTTAATGGTTTTCTCACTTTCTCATTTGGGTTTCCTTAATGTTATAGAATAATAAAAAATAATAAAATATCGAAATAAATATTTATAAATTTTTTTTTTAAAATTCCATTTCAAAATGAATTCGGGAAAAACCGGTCAGTGGCGTCGGGAAACGGTCATTAAATATTATTGCGTCTGTGTTTATCAAACTAATTTTAGTATAATTTAAATGTTAAGTAGATTTTAATATTGTTATAGTATTAATTTGATGAAAATACAAGTCCTAAGTTATATTTATTGACATTTTCCAAACGTGGATTCTTGAAAATTATGAATTTTATATTCATTGTTTTATGTTAAATAAAAATTGAAAAAAAAGAATTATGACGAATAAATTTTAATAATTTCTAATAATAATAATAATATTTACACTTTAACAATATAGGTGCTTTATATTACGAGTAGGCCTACGGATATGCTATCATAACACAACAAAAAAATTTTTTTGGGCATTTTTTTGAATGGCTGTATTTCTTAAAACAAGCAAATATACAAAGTCAATATTGCAGGAGAAGGAACATCTATGGTAGTAGTATAGTGTGAAAATTTCAGATTTTTAGCACTTACCCCATCAGAGTTGGTTCAAAGTTACCGATTTTGAAAAATTGATTTTTGGACTACCTAATAAATTTTTTAAAATATTTACCAAACTTCAAAATAGATTTAAGTTAAACCCACTTTAGTATGTATCATCACAGATTCATATCGTTAAATTATTTCCTTCTTTAATAATACACCGAAAATGGAAATTTCTTCGATTTATAACACAATTTTCGGATCCATTTTCATGGTGAAATATTATTTTCACAAAAAAAAAAAAAAGCGAGGAAATCCATCATGTACCTCAAAGTATCCCTAACAAATCACTCTCTATGGAAATTTGGTATAAGAATTACCAATATGGAGATATGACTTAAAATGTTACCTCTATTAAGTGATAAATTTTGCTCCACCTGGTCAAACATTTTGGCTCACCCTGTTACAACCAGAGTAAATCTACAAAAACGAGGTGGGTTTGAACTTTCCAGGGATAACATTAACGCCATGCAAAACAATAAAAAGTTTTCAAAAAAATTATGTTCGGAACTTTCCATTATTGGTACGGAAAAAATGGATTGACCCATATATATATATATTAATCTACCTCCTTTCTCCAGACTGGGAGTGAGGTGCGCATCATACACCGGAAGTAGAAAAGCTGTAGAACATGACGCAAGTCAAAATGACCCAAGCCCTAACTCGCCCAATCAGAAAAAAAATTCGCCTTAGGGTTTCACAAGAATGTGATGGACCCTCACTGAGGTATCTCGTCAATGATGTGGGTTTCACCATCTGGGACAGACCCACAGCCATACCCCCTCGCAAAACCCCGCCATACACTCCAATTATGCACCTTTCTTTTCGCCTCTGCCAAACTCGCATGCCTTTCGTTCAGGCATTCCTTTACTGACTCAATCAACCTTTTCTTCAGTTTTTACAAAACAATATATATATATATACCATATATATATATATATATATATATATATATATATATATATATATATATACTCACTATATATATATATATATATATATATATATATATATATATATATATATATATATATATATTAACTGCTGCTTCACCTTCCTCTTTGCCCCAAGATCGGGGGGTAAGACAAGCATCGGAAAGAAAAGCAGTAGGAGAACATGACAGACGATCCGAAAGAAAGCCCAGCCTTACCGCCCCCTCTGTACCATTAATTAGGTAGAGGTACCGTCACAGACAGAAAATCCACCTAAGAGCATCATGGGACAGCCCATCCATCCATCCATCTTTCCATCATTCTTCATTTGGTATTCCATTCCCTTCATTCCATTCAGCAGTATGATCCCTCCCCTCCCCCACCTTCCTTTCCTTTTCCTTCCTTCCCCCTCTCCATTCCATTCCTCTCTTCCTTCCATTGTCCATCTTTTCTTTCTCTCTTTCTTTCTCTCTCTCTTTCTTTTTTTTCTTTCTATATATATATATATATATATATATATATATATATATATATATATATATATATATATGCTCTCATAACTCTTTCTGCTATATATATATATATATATATACATATATATATATATATATAAATAAGGATGTAGTGAAAAAATCAAAATTTTTTGAAATCGAAATCATACAAGGTGCAAAAGTTTCAGTTGGGTCTCTTAAAGAAACGTAAAATTTGAACACTTTGGATGAGGATTACTCCCTCATCCCCCCCAAATTTCAAAAATGGGTTGCTTCCAGGTTGCTAATTTTCTCCTAAAATTGTCGAGTTTATGTTAAATAACTTTTATAGCCCACTTCAAGAGAAAAAAGAATGATACCAAAATAAGCCAATCGGATTGTTCGTTTGGAAAATACGTGATAATATTTTAATAAGGGGAATATGCTCGTTCAAGAACATCTTTTGAATATTAAAAATTCCCCCCTCTCACACTCTCTCTCTCTCTCTCTCTCTCTCTCTATATATATATATATATATATATATATATATATATATATATATATATATATATATATATATATATATATATATATATATACTAATATTATTGATTGTGTGTGTGTGTGTGTGTATGTTTGTGTGTAAGCGTTTGCTTACATGTCAATGTAAGTATTATTTTCTATAATCTGACTTGTTCAAACTTGTCAAACTCTTTATTGTTTTCTTTCCGATTTCACTGCAATGTTTTCATGTTTTTTCCTGTTAGTTTCTTATATGTTGCTACTTTTACATTAATGTAATAAGTCAGTACCTTAGAAAAATTTGTTGTGACAACACTATATTTTTCGCCTCTTCTTTGACGTAGAAATAACATTTTGCTGCTTTCGTTTCGACGATTCTTAGTAAGACATAATAAATGGCAGATATTAAGACAAGATCGCGTTATGAGTGCCCCATTTTCGGAACAGTTGAGCCATTAAAGTATAATGTCCTTCCAACTGTGGAGGATGTATTAAAAGAATTTTTTTATATATAATACGTGGTGAACTTTGTAACAGAGGTCTTGTAGATTACATATCGTTTATTCTTGCAAGATCTGTCATTGAAATTTGGAACAAGGCTTCCATTCCATGCATTTCTTTTCAAAGGATTAAATTCATAAGAAATTGGTATAAAAAGTATTGTACCATAATAACAAATCAAAATAGATTTAGAAACTTAGGATACAAATTGAAGAATTTAAGAAAGAAGCTGGCAAATTATTGGATGTGGCTTGTTGCAAATGCAGTAGTTTTGCTACTTGCCTTTGTGATAAAAGCAAGAAAGTGCCTCCAGAAGAACGAAATTTTTTGACTGATCAAAGAACTGAACGTAAAATGATAATTTTCGGAACCGATTGGCCACAAACCCGAAAAAACACTGATAAAGTAGAACGGTTAGAAAAGGAACAGAAGTTTTTGAATACCGCTTCACTTTCTTCATGTTCCTACACAAAGGAAAAAAACTTTCCTAAGAGGAAAATAAAAGATGACACACTGGAAACCGAGCCTAAAATTAAACCTAAACAAATGAGGATTAATCTGCCAACGGTTGCTCGTGAATGTGATCGATATGGTATTTCCGATCGATCAGCAGCAGCTGTTGCTTCGGCTCTGCTTAAAGATTTAGCTATTGTAAGTGAAGAAGATCAGGAGAAAGTTATAGACAGAAGTAAAATTAGGAGAGAGAGAGACAAATATAGAAGAAGTCTCATAAATGATAGATCTGATGACAACATAGAATCACTTTACTTTGATGGAAGAAAAGATTTGACAAAACTTCAAATAAAAATAGGAAGCAAATACTATCCCAGAACTGTGTTAGAAAAGCATATAGTGCTAATTCGGGAACCTGGCTCATTATATATAGGCCATATTGCACCAAAATCTGGCAAATCAGCAGATATTACCTCTGGTATTTTATCACACTTCAATAAATATAATATCAGTCTCGATGATTTAGCTGTTATTGGTTGTGACGGCACAAATGTAAACGTTGGAGTGCATAAAGGTATTATTAGGTTATTAGAAGAATCTTTACAACACCCACTTCAGTGGTTTATTTGCCTTCTTCATACAAATGAATTACTACTGAGGCATTTATTTACACATATCGATGGACCAACAACGGGCCCCTCCAGCTATTCAGGGAAAATCAGTAATGAATTAAAGAAGTGTGAACATTTGCCAGTCATTAAATTTAAGCCTATAAAAATGCAGCAATTGCCTCAGCAGGAAGATATCGATTTGAGTACTGATCAAAAGTTACTGTTACTTTATTGCCAAGGAGTTAGTTCTGGTATAATAGATAATAATCTATCTCAAAGAATGCCAGGCCCAATATCACATTCTCGATGGCTAACTACAGCCATTAGAATCCTTAAATTGTATGTTTCTAAAATGAATCCATCTAAAGGGCTTATAACCCTAGCAACATTCGTTATCAGAGTATATGCTCCCTGTTGGTTCTTGATTAAAGCTGCTCCCTCTTGTACCTACGGCCCAAAGCATGTGCTCAATATGATTGCATTTTCAAGATACCTACCATTACAACTACAAAAGATTATAGACTCTGTAATTCAGAGAAACGCGTATTTCGCTCACCCTGAAAATATTCTGATAAGCATGCTGTGCGATGAAAGACATCTTATTCGTGAGCTTGCAATACAAAGAATTATTTCAGTACGAAAGCATAACGAGAAAAAGCCATTTGAACTTAGGAAGTTTCAAATACCGGAAATCAACTTCCAAGCAAAAGACTATACCGATTTAATATTTTGGCAAAAATGCCAGATAACAGAACCTCCTTTGTTTCTATTCACGGATACAGAAACTTTAAAAGTCTGCCTTAAAGATGATAATATTTCAAACATACAATATGCGAAATTTCCTTGTCATTCACAGAACGTCGAAAGAGCTGTTCGATTAGTAACCGAAGCTTCTAGTTCAGTTTTTGGTGAAGAAAATCGAGACGGATTTATTCGTGCCAGAATGAAATCCAGGGAAGCCAAAAAAAATATGACTCCAAAAGACAGTTCATGAACTAGAATTATAAAAGCAAGCTGGT
Source organism: Trachelipus rathkii (assembly GCA_015478945.1). Taxonomy (NCBI): domain Eukaryota; kingdom Metazoa; phylum Arthropoda; class Malacostraca; order Isopoda; family Trachelipodidae; genus Trachelipus; species Trachelipus rathkii. The sequence continues at coordinate 3,912 of JABUQX010136378.1, read as the reverse complement.
GGGAGGGGTGGGTGCGAAATACAACTACCTCCTCGCGGTGAGTTCTGTGTAGCTTGATTTAAGCTAGAAAAATTTACATATATATATATATATATATATATATATATATATATAATATATATATATATATATATATATATATATATATATATATATATATATATATATATATATATATATATATATATATATATTCAAGAAAAGAGAATAAAACACAAATTCGAAACTCATAAGATGTTCTTGAACGAGCAAATTTACTTATTAAAATACACGTATTTTCCAAAGGAACAATCCGATTGGCTTGGTTTTGGTATCATTCTTTTTCTCTTGGAGACTATAAAGAGTTATTTAATACAAACGATGAAAAATGACAAGAAAATTGAAAATGAGCAAAATGTTCCATTTTCGATTTGGGGATGAGCCTAACAATCCTTGAGGACAAAAATTTTGACAGTTTTCTTAAGAGACCTAACCGAAACTTTTGCACCTCAGGCGATTTCGATTTCAAAAAAGGAAATTTTGATTTTATGCATCAATAAATATAGCAATAATAATATTAATAATATGCATATATATATATATATATATATCCTGTATATCATCATATATGTCATAGTAGTGGTAGGTAGGTGAAAATAAAACGCCGATCCTCTCAAAGCTGGTCCGGTTACCAGAAACTCAGCATATCCAGTCAATGATCGCGGTGGCAATCGTTGCGCGCTGATCTCAAACTAAGTGGTTTCAGTGTCGGCTCAAATATTGAGCAGCCATGGGAAGTTGCCATGAAAAGAAAGGATGCTGAATACTGGATGGCCTCGGGGTTGGGGATCTCTCAGAACTCGGGACGACGGTGAACCTGATACCCTCATTTCGACCTCAAAAAAATTCAGCTGGGTTCCCAGTATCGTTCGTGGCTTCAAAATCAGTGCGAATGTATCACCGCTATTCATATGCTCGTCGGTTTCGCCATTTCATCGTGGAGTTTCGGTATTCAACGCTCTTGATCTCTTATAATTCTTTGCTCATACCTATCCGTTTAGTCTCTGGTCTTTCTTCGTTTGACGCCACTCATCTCTTTATGTATCGCCATCTCTCACTGCCTCCTCCTCATCGCCGCATGTTCGAATAAATGGCGGTGGTCTTCGATGGTTCAATTTTGCGGTGGGTTTTGCTGGACCGGAAGAACCGGGTGAATTTGTCGTGGCGGATATCTCTGTTGCATCTCTATTCCGGCATCGCTGGGAACTGGTGAGACATCGCTCATGCGAAGGTTCACCAGCGATGAGCGCTGGGCAGTTGCAGGTAATTATCGTGAACTTGCGGGAGATGTTGCGTTCGCGATGGGTGTTCGGTAATCGCCGATTATTCGCTGGCGTTTTCGTTATGGTTTCGTGAACCGGGCACTGCGTTCTCGGCTCGTTGTCGGTGCTGGTTCCGTCGAGCCTGGACCGTTATACTGGGTAATTATTAAACATGTTTGACGCCTGTGCTTTATCCATTGCTCAATGTGCAATCAGGCATTTTGCCTGATTCTTGCCAGATAAATCCATTCCGAGATGAGACGCCGGTATCGCATGAAACTGGTCATGATTTTCTAAGGTACAACGAGAGATACTGTAGCCTACTACTGAAAGTACACAAATCATTACTACCACTACTTTAATAAAAGTAATGAAAAATGCCACAAATTCAGTGTTTTATGGTTAATAAGAGAATTTTATATAAAAAGGAAACAAAAAGACCTCGTTAAAATATGTGGCAAATTGATTAAAATAATTTCTATGTTAGAAATGAAAAGTAAAAAAACGCATAATTATTTATTTGGAAAATGTATTTATAGTTCTCAATAAATAACATTTAACGAAACCGCGCAGCCGCTTAGTTAGCGGAAACTGATCGCAATATAGTGTGTGTGTGTGTGTGTGTGTATTTTTTTTTTTTTTTTTTTTAACTATTTTTGATTGGAAATAGGTGGGGAACACAAAAACAATATTGAAAAAGAACAATAAATACTAAGGCGACTTTCAACCCCGAATTTTATAAAAATCACAGAATATACTCTAAAAAATAATAATAAAAAAAAACAAAAAAAACAAACAAACGTGGCGGTCTCTTTAGGAAAAAAAATTACAAGTAAATTAAAAACGCATAGATTTTCTAAAAAAAAAAATAAAAATAAATAAATAAATAAATTAAAAATCACAGAATATATACATACTCTAAAAAAAGTAATAATGAACCATAAAGAAGGCGAAAATGATATGTCTTTAGGAGAAAAAGCGACAGCCTCTCAAAGTTTAAAAATTTTCCATAGGATTTTTTATAAAAAAAAATAGTGGGCCTCGTGCTCGTTTTAGGGCCATCCTAGTTCAGGTTATGATAAGATTTGTTAAGTATACATAGATTTTTTCTGTGTATACCTAGCAAAACTTATCATAACCTGAACTAGAGGGCCTGAAATGAGAAATAACCTGGATGGATCAAAAATGAAAAGTTTTAACAAGGGAGTTTTAACAACTTTAAGAGGCTGTAACTTTTTAAAGAGACCCCACGATTGGTTTTTTTATTCATTATTATTTTTTTTTTAGTATACCCTGTGAATTTTATAAAACTCGGGGGTGAAGCCCCTCTGCGATACTATTACCGAAAGAACTCGCTCAATCATTTCCAAATCTGTAATAAAATTTAAAATTGGTTCAGTAAAAAAAAAGTTATTCCTCATTCAGAACTCAAAAAAAAATTCATCCGGATCTTTAATATATATATATATATATATATATATATTTATGTTATTTTCTAAATATTTAAAATGTTTTTAATAGTGATTGATTATTAGTAATATGTGTGTGTAATATGTGTTTCAAGGTGTCGATTGGATGAAGTGATCTTTTTGGTCTGACGAGGTTCGAGGGTTCAGACAGACATGGACTATCTGGTTTCATTTTCATTCCCCATCCTTCTTTCTCTTTCCTCTCTCTCTCTCTCTCTCCTCTCCTCTCTCTCTCTATCTCTCTCTCTCTCTCTCTCTCTCTCTCTCTCTCTCTCTCTCTCTCTCTCTCTCTCTCTCTCTCTCTCTCTCTCTCTCTCTCTCTCTCTCTCTCTTTCCTCTCTCTTTCTCTCTCTCTCTCTCTCTCTCTCTCTCTCTCTCTCTCTCTCTCTCTCTCTCTCTCTCTCTCTCTCTCTCTCTCATGCTTCCTGAGCTTCTGAGAGAGATGGATGGAATACCGTTCACGGTTGCTTGCTATCAAGCTTAGATAATCTTGCATTATAATCCAATTGGTTAGGAAATACATGTAACAATTTCTCCTGACCAGAGACACTACTGTCGTAAGTAATGGATCCCCACTCTCTACCATTCTCCATCATTCTAACACCATCCTGCCACCCCACCTCTAATTCTTTCATAACCCCATCCATATGCAAATTGAATAACCAAGGAGACATAACACATCCCTGCCTTGCTCCGCAATTATTCCATCCACCCGGCTCTATTTATTCACCCACCTTTATTCATACATACTTTGATGTCTTTGGCTTTAAAATATTCACCCACATCCCCACTATCGTCCTTACATACATGCACAGTCCCATTCAAGCCCACCACCAACACCTGCATAGAGTTTCCTATTAATCCTATCAAACGCTATTGCAAATCCATAAAACCTAAATACAATTTATTCTTCTCCTCCCTCATTTTCAGAATCATTTGTTTCAGTAAGATTTGATCCACACATCCTCTACCACTTCGCTTGCACCTTGTTCTTCACCAATCAATCTTTCAGTCACTCGACCACTCGACGCACTCTTCGACCAAAATGCCAGCATATATCTTCCCTACAACACTCAATAAACTAATTTCCTATAACACCTACAGTTACCTTACTACGCACTCTTTCGACAAAATACCATCAT
>JABUQX010136377.1:32500-47005 GCA_015478945.1 Trachelipus rathkii | reverse complement strand
TGAAGGAAGAAAAATTTGGGAATAGTTCTTTTAAATTATAATTTTGGATTACAAAAATAATTGCATCTACTTCTAGGTGATATTTGGTCGAAATTGGATAAAGTATTCAGCGAAGAGTCAAGGAAAGAAAAAGAATTTTCATTGCATAATAATAATAATAATGATAACGATGAGATTAATGACTGGATGTTTCGTCGCGGTCAGATCATATAAAGATTTTCTTCGCATGGTTATATAGGGCGACAGGGCTAGCAACCCGGTCCTTTCCTTTTGCTTGCATTACTCTTGGACCAGCGTTGGTATCTTAATGCGCCTAGAAGCAAGCTCCTCTGGAGAGCTCTCCGGAAGACGAGTCTTAAAAGGCCTAGTGGGAGAAGATGCTAGTTTTACTGAAAGAGGGCGAAAACCCCTACCTGAGAGTGTTTTAACTCGAGGACTGGCGTCCAAACCTTTGCGCCGAGAAATGGCTTTTTGGAGTGTTCTAGGGTTGTGAGTTTCGGGCCAGAAGAGGAGCGCTGGACCAGCTGACAGGGAGCAGCTCTTCCTGGGAGTTGTTATAGATTATAGATTATAGATATATATATATATATATATATATATATATATATATATATATATATATGCTATGCTGCTGCTGCTCATATATACCGTCATATACATATATATATATATATATATATATATATATATATATATATATATATACTAACTCTTCTTATATATATGCTGCTATATATATATATATATACCGTGAGTAGTATCTCAGACATATTGGAGCACGGTCTCTATATATATACCCTAGGATTTTGGCCCACCCTAATTTTTGGCACCCCTTCGTAGAAGGGGTGCGCCAGACGGTTGCGTAGCAACCGTTTTACGTGTCCACCCTTTAATTTTGCCACCCTAATTCATGGGTCAATTTTTGCCCACCCTAATTTTGCCCACCTTAATTTTGTCCACCTAATTTTTGGCCATCCGAACTATGACCCTTCCAGGTAGCAATATATATACAAGGCTTTATGGCACCCCTTCCCGGAGAGGTGTTATAGGCCTGATTTGCCAAGCAGCAAATCGTACAACCTCCCTAGTTTTGGCCCCCCTTTGACCTCCTTTAGGTAGCCCTCTTTTTGATGTTTGACCTTGATATTTCTGACCTTGATACCTTATCAAGGCCTGAATGAAGGTTCGTGGGGATTAGTAGGGATTAAGTCGAACTCATGCAGATACCTGACGCAGTACCTGTTATAGGTAACTGTCCTAACATGAGGTCATGTATGTACCTGTCCTGTGTGTACCTGTCCTAACTTATTTCCATCCACACTCACACCTACACCTACACCTACACACACCTACACCTACACACACACACACACCCACCCACACACACACACACATGGACACATACACACATACCTAGACACACACACACCCACCCTCACCCACACACGCCCCCTATACACACACAAACCCACCCTAGATACATACACCCACCCTTTCCCACCTACACCTACACACACTATGGCCCTTATACACACACACCCCTAGACACTTACACCCTCCATAGACACTTACACTCACTCATAGACACTTACACTCACCCATAGACACTTACACTCACACACACACACTCGATATTTTGATGCCTCAGCTTTGATGCCTCAACTTTGATGCCTCAGCATTGATGCCTCAGCTTTGATGCCTCAACTTTGATGCCTCAGCAATGATGCCTCAGCTTTAATGCCTCAGCTTTGATGCCTCAACTTTGATGGCTCAACTTTAATGACTCAGCATTATTGATGACTCAACTTTGATGACGTCATCTTTGGCGGTTCATCTTTGATGACTCAACATTGATGGTTCCTTTGACGGTTCAACTTGATGGTTCCATTCACCGTAAAGAATTGACCAGGGTTGTTCTGTTAGTGTTCTAGCAGATAAGTGTCAGGTGGAGTGTTGTAATGAAGTGCCAATGGGGTGCCAAGTGAGTGCCACATAGTGCCAACTGGGTGCCACTTTTCCCTTTTCTAGCCTCCCTTGAGCCTAGAATAGCCCTATAATATTGGTGTCTACCCCTAGGTTATAAGGTATGAGGAATCGATTGGTGTATATTATAAGTTGCTAGGATGCTTCCTACTATGAGTTAGCCTTTTTCTAACACTTCTAGCACGACAGAATATATATCTAAAGAGTTACACATTTGCTGCAGTGAACGCAAACGTTTAAGAGTCCGCTTCCGCAGGTGACCCCCGCCGCGAAACCGCCGCTGCGTGTGCCCGCTGGCGCAATATTACCGCGTAACCGCCGCCACGTACGCCCGCAGGTGCAATACTTCCGCGTAACCATCGCGCCGCGTTCGCCCGCAGTCCCAAAATATTACCGTGCGAACGATAAATATGATATCAATGTAAACTATTCAAAGAATTTCTTTTCAAATATACTATGAGTCATTCATTTTTACTTCATACTTAAACATTTTTTATTAAAAACATACACTTTACAGACCTTAAAGCAGTAAAACAGTAAATCAATAACTCAAATGCAAAGCAACAAGGGGCTTAGTAAGGCTTTGTTTTACTGCTTTACTGATTTACTGCTTTATTGCTTTACTGCTTTACATCATATATTTATTAACATTATGTTTTCTTTTATTTTTGTTTTAATACTTTTTTATTTATAAATTGTAACGTAAGAAGAAAAACACAGAGTGTCTGTTATATAAACATTTTATTTTACTAAAATTGTACGAAATTTTATTAAAAACATATACTTTACAGACCTTAAAGCAGTAAAACAGTAAATCAATAGCGTTGTTGCTTAGCAACAAGGGGTTAGTGGGGATTGAGTTTTTACTGCTTTACTGCTTTACTGCTTTACATCATACATTTATTAACATTATGTTTTCTTTCATTTTTTATTTTTGTTTTAATACTTTTTTATTTATAAATTTTTAAAAATTGTAATGTAAGAAAAAAAACACAGAGTGTCTGTTATATAAACATTTTATTTTACTAAAATTGTGCGAAATTTTATTAAAAACATATACTTTACAGACCTTAAAACAGTAAAACAGTAAATCAATAACGCTGTTGCTTAGCATCAGGGGGATTAGTGGGGATTAGTTTTACTGCTTTACTGCTTTACTGCTTTACTGTCTCTTACTGCTTTACTGCTTTAATTATTCTCATTATACATTATTCACTTGACGAGTATGGATGTGGAGAAATTTACGTTCCGAAGTCCGGCTACATGTCTTGTAGCAGGTCCGACAGGATGTGGTAAAACCTTTCTATTATTAAATATTTTAAAGGAAATGGAGATTTTTGAACATATACCGGTAAAAATAATATGGTGTTATAATGTTTATCAGAAGGAAAAATTTAAGGAATATATAAAGATGTTATTCAATTTCATGTGCATATACCAGAAGAATATTAATCATTGGGATAATATACATGGCCATAAAATTAGTGTATTAGATGATTTAATGCACAAGTTGAATGGAAATAGTAGAAGCGTTTACAGTTTATTCTCACCATCTAAATATCTCGGTGTTTTTCACAACACACAGAATATTTTCATCAAAGCAAGCATATGCAAAGTTTTTCTTTAAACACACAGTATTTACTGTTGTTTGGACAGAAAGACATGGAGTCAAATTAATGTATTGGCAACTCAAATGTTTCCCCTTCAATCCCTCACGGCTATTTGATGTGTGAGCTTCACCCCAAAAACACGTACAGAGTGTTGCTCCTTACCAACATTCTTCCCTATGAGATAGAAAATGTATACATACTTGAATAATGAGTGCTCTTGTTGCAAAGTATTTACCTCTTATAAAAAAATTTAAAAAGCATCTGAAAAATGTAAACTAATTAGTGAGGATGAGAAATTCATCCAGTGTGTATGTGAAGTCTGTTTAAAATCTTATAAAGAAAATGTTTATTGCTAAATGAACCTCGAAGGTAAAAAGCCACGATGAGCATCATTAAAACTCTCCCTCAACATAAAAAATCAGAAAAAATAAAAAGAAGTTACTACAGAGACTAGGAGGCGTATTCCTGCCATTACTCTTCTCCGTTATAGCTCCACTAATAACTAAGTAGATGTCCTCATGATGAAGAAGGTTGCTGCTCTTTCATATAATGAGTATGAGAAAATGAAGTTTAATAATACAGGCATCTGTACAGAATTCAATTCCTCAGATTCATTATTCACAACCTCTATATGACCAGTTATTACCGCGCACTGTGCAAAATCCACAATTACAGTTTCATCATTCACAACCCCAATATACGCCTATATGCAGATATTACCACACAATGCATTGACATTACAACCTCTTTCACATCAACAACATCAGTTGCACCAACAGAATCCTTATATTGTGAATGACTCATTATCTTTCAGCAACCTCTACCTCATAGCTTATATGATCCTAAAGTTGATCAGATAACCAATTACGAAGAAAGAAGTGTACAGGATATTAAATTTAGACATTAACCTCCATGAGAAACGCATCTTAGCCAAGATGCCATACAAAAGTGATGAGATCTTAAAGACTTACATCTACATCCATCACTACGTAACATGCTATCCCGATGATATAGATATACCTAATGAAGTGAAACTTGAAGTGAATGAAGGAATAAATTTAAAAATATCCTAGAGGAGAGCTTACCTATCAGAGCGCGTAAATCAGGAATAGCTTTATATAATATTTTAAAAGAACAATTATCTTTGAATGAAGCAGGGCAGATCGTAATTGATGATGAAATAGTTAAAGGATCAAATATTGTGGATTTGATAGCTGATCTCTCACGTAACTGGAAGAAGGGGCCTGTAAAAGGCTGGAATGAGACAAGAACTTCGAATATTAGTTTTCCCAGAACTTTAATCTTAAATACACGACGACTAGCAGACTTAGATAATATCCCCATGACACCAAGACCTGATTCAAGTCCCTCAGGCACTTCTTACGCTTCAGATAAATTTAAACGTGTTACCAGAGGATGAATAAGAAAAACACCTTATAATAAACCTAGTTGGATTAAATCGTAATTATGTATTATCATATATATATATATATATATATATATATATATATATATATATATATATATATATATATATATATATATATATATATATATATATATATATATATATATATATATTTTGTTTGTTTTATATATCTTTATGTATATAGATATATATATATATATATATATATATATATATATATATTTTTTATATTTATATATAAATATATATATATAATATATAACATATAACTTATGTATATATATATATATATATATTTAGCTGTAATGCCTGTGTATATATATTTATTTATTTGTAATGTCTGTGTATAAATAAATATGTTATTTTAAACCTTTTTCTTTATCCCTTGGGACTTTATATCACATTTTTGTGACAAATATATATATATATATATATATATATATATATATATAACTCATATATGTGTGTATCTATATATATATATATTTTATATATATATATATATATATATATATATATATATATATATATATATATATATATATATATATATATACGCTGCTGCTATGTTATATAACGCTTACATGTGTGTCAGTAGTCAACATGGAGGCGAAGGAGGTGGTTGATAAGTATTACTTCAATCTGAGGGAACCAAATAGTTTTGAGGGTTTCACTAGGTTTGCTTTAAGGTTTCCTAATATTGAGAAAAAAGAGTTAAAAAAATATTTAGAGGGTGAAGAGGCATTTACTCTACATAAACCTGTAAGAAAAAAATTTCCTACGCGGAAAACCATAGCTCCACAGGTCGATAGTGTATGGCAGATAGATTTAACTGAAATGATTAAATATAGTTCTTATAATGAAGGATTTCAATACATACTTTTTACTATTGACGTATATTCTAGATACTTATGGTTAAAACCATTAAAAGATAAAAAATCCAAGACTGTGAGTGATGCAATGAGAGAAATTATAGAAACGGAATGTAGGTGGCCTAAAATGTTCTGGTCAGATAGAGGTGGTGAGTTCTTAGGTAACGAGTTTCAAGAATTAATCAAAGAGTATGATATATGGTATTACAATACATTCTATCAGTAAATAAAGGCAGCTATAGTTGAAAGAGTCCAGCGCACGATTAAAGAGCGTATGCATAGGTATTTTACTAAAATGAATACTTTTAAATATATTGATATACTGGACGATCTAGCTTATTCTTATAACAGATCTTACCATAGAACTATAAAGACAACTCCTTTAGAAATGATAAAGCTGGATAAACCTGGTATACAACAGGGTAAAAAAGTAAGAAAAATTAAAGATAATTCAGGAGTAAAGGTGAATGACTATGTAAGAGTATCTCGAATAGATGAAAGGTTTAGAAAAGGATACGAAGCGGGATGGTCTACAGAAGTTTTTAAAGTTTGTAATATACGTAGCTTCCCTACTGATGGTTTAAAATTATATTACCTGGAAGATTTAGATGGTGAAAAGATAAAAGGTGGATTTTATAAACAGGAAATACAGAAAGTACGATTTAATCCTGAAACTCACGAATATAAAATAGAAAAAATATTAGGCTCAAAAGGCAGAGGCCGAACTAAACAGTATTTGGTGAAATGGGTGGGTTACCCTGCTAAGTTTAATACTTATATAAAATCAAGTGAAATTAAGAAGCATTAATCAGTTGTCATTATAACCATGGAGTGTAGATCACTTCTATTTAACTCTCCCGTCTTCGGCCTCTTTGGATTTACACCCTGATAATAAACTCTCCGATTTTACAACTGTGTTAATGAATCCTATACAACTTGAAAGAGAGGTATACGAAGTAGGATTATGTGAAATGATATTAAATACAGACATAGAAAATTTACCTCACAATCTATTCTGGATGGAGGTGTACAGAAGTGTAGAATGTGTTGAAACTATATTACAAGTGAAAGATACTCGTGATCTGAAAAGGACTACAATTGGTACAAAGTTGAATACGACTACATTTGGTACAAAAGAATACTTCTTTGAAGAATTTGCTTTGCGGAGGGCCTATTTTAAATCGGTACCTGCTATTTTTAGTTATTTAAACGACCTCTTTGATATGAGTATTATGTGTAAGGATTTGGTATACAAAACTGATATGCGTACCTATGAAGATAAAGTAATAATATCTTTAAGATCGAAAGTAAGTGTAAACCTGCGAAACCGTGATATGTTTTTTCTCAAACGATCACCATGGCAACGTAAACATATCCGTAAACGGTATGGTGAGTTGGATATACTTCATGATATCCCTACTATGTTGAAGAGGGTTATACTATCTGTGGAGAAAAACCCCATGATTCGGCATGAACAAAACGACGAGGGAGACCGAGTACTGCATTATACATGTACCCCCTCCGAGATGCTCAACCATCCAGGTATGGCTTATGTATATATAAATATAATTGATCATCAATATGTAGGCAATACTAAAGCTCCTTTATTAAGAGTAGTATATTTTCCCAAAGAGAGTAAAGTTATAACATTCCCTAATGTTAATTATCTTCCTCTGAATAGATCCAAATTTTGACTCTGTACGCTTACATATAAAAAGATTTAGAAGGAAATCCCTTCCCTTTTACATAGGGACATTGTTGTGCAAAGTTCATATTAGAAAAGAAACAGATGCAGTAATTACAGCATAATGGATTATATATAAGAGGTGTAGTCAGATAGATTTTTTCATTCATTGACATACTCTCACAGTGTAAAGATAGTAAAGAAAGAAACTCCTGTAATAATGGACGATGAAAGGGTGTTCAGAGGATCAAAAATGCAGAGGGGTATGGCCTGGGTGGATTTTTTGCCAAGTTATGGAGAGGTGCAAGGCCTCTACTCAGGAGAGATGGGGAATATAGGTAAAAAGCTATAAGAACAGGTTTGCATACTATTCAAGATATTGCGGCGGGAAATAATCCTCGTGCAGCATTAAAAGACGTATAGCCGATGTTTCAGAAGAGATGTTGGATGATGTTAAGCGTAAAATAAGACGTAAATGCCAGGTCAAGGTCCGAGGGACCAAGAAGATTGTCACAAAGAAAAAGGCCTAAGCGGAAAAAACCTCTAAAGAAAAATGTATTGATGTGTTGCTATTTAATTACTAACTGTTAACTTTTATACGAGATGTGTATTACTAAATATAAATATTAATGTTTTTCATGAAAATGTTCATTATACGACCAGAACTCGTGCATACAAGATGCATTTCCTTCATCCTTCTAGTCCTGATTGTTGTAAGAGTGAATTGGATCTCTTCTCCATGAACCCTACACAGATTAGCGTAAGCGATTCCAACTTTATCAGTATTAATCCTATGCATTCAATTACCAATACAGATGTTCTTCTAGAGTTCAATATTCCAGGTACTTCTGATCAATACCTAGATCCATCTAATGTGTTTTTATATGTAAAAACGAAATTGACAAAACCTGATGATACAGATCTTCCTTCGGGTGACGACCATATAGTATATCCAGAATCAAATTTCCTGTTACATGTTTCACTCAGGTTGAAGTCTATCTTAACGGAACTTCACTAGGTGCATCAGCGGCAAATTATCCTTATAGAAACTATATAGAGCATTTGTTAAATTATTCAGACGATGCTAAACAATCTCATCTCAATTCATGTGGTTTACAGTTTCAAAGATGAGGCTGCACATATAGATAAGCAGCTAAAGTCATATATAATACTTATGACGGTCGATAAAATGGCGATATCTTCTCTCCCAAGAAAGACTCATACTACCATCTGTAGATACTTCAAAATCCTTTTAACCTGATCAAATCCTAAATTTGCTCTTAAAATAAAAATTAAGCCTACTGCTACAGCTGTATGTCAGAACTGTTTTCAAACTGTTAGAGGCTTATCTCTATGTTAGAATGAGTGAAATTATCACCACAGCGTCATTTAGAAATTGAAGTCGCTTTTGAATACTACAGCTAAATATCCTATTAAGAGTTGAAACCAAGATATTTAATTTCACTCAAGGATTATTGAGTATCCAATATCCTAACATTGTGAACAGGAAATTTACCACAGAAAGTAATAATAGGGATTGTGGAACATGAAGCCTACTCAGAGGAAATTATAAAAAGTCACCCTATAGATTTCACCTTTTGGACTTAGGGGTATCAGTTTATATGATGGATTACCTCAAGGACGTGATTATGAAATGTTATACAACGAAGACCTATCTCTCTGTACTCGTCCCTTTTACGACTTAATAGTAATACTGTATCATGTAATGATAGTGGGACGGAGTTTAAATCTTGAAGAATACGCAAAGAATAATTTATACGCCTACGATCTTACTTTGCAGACCTTTCAGCTTGTAACGCCTATCATTTTAAACATTTTGAGAAGGGGGAATTTTTATTGTTATAGGACTAAGTCTCTCTTTTGAATCAAGTCTACAATCACCCATTACTGTAGTGGTCTATCTTGAGCATCCTCAGCTCATTGAAATTGATAGAGTACGCAACGTGCTTTTGAATTATTAAAGATGAATGAAGAGGAAATAAAATCGGTGTTTAAAAATGAACCTCACTTTTTAGGGTGTTCTTATTAATGAAGTAAACTCTGAAGCTGGAGAAGGATACCAGCTTCGTATTCAATACATCGCCTCGTTACATCACCTCGAAGGGCCATTGGATATCTGTTTATAGGGCAAAAAACGATACTGTTAACATAATTGATTCTTTGAACCTAAAATTTATATTGAATAATCATTTATATCATCTTATTTTTAAAATATAATAATGTAAGTTATGTAAAAACTATGTCTTACCCCGTTCAACCCTTATATTCTAATTTGTGTAGAGTCTGTTGTATTTATTTCATTATATGCTTTTTAAATAATGTATGTTTTAATAAACTTGTAAATATATTTGATGCTAAAAATTTGTATGTCAATGATTTTATAGTTTCTAATTATGTAATAAATGTTTTAAAATGAAAAACGCGATTTTACTACCCTTAAAACTCGTATATATATATATATATATATATATATATATATATTTTAATAAAATTTCGTACAATTTATATCTATATATAGAGATACACTTATATCCAAAATAAATACTTATATATATATATAATATATATATATATATATATATATATATATATATATATATATATATATATATATATATATATATATATATATATATATATATATATATAATATGTTTTTAATAAAATTTCGCACAATTTTAGTAAAAAAAAATGTTTATATAAAAAACACTCTGTGTTTTTCTCCTTACGTTCAATTTATAAAATAAAACAGTATTAAAACAAAAAAAAAGAAAACATAATGTTAATAAATATATGATGTAAAGCAGTATACCCTAAAAACGGTAAATCAGTAAAAAGCAGTAAAACAAAGCCTTACTAAGCCCCTTGTTGCTTTGCATTTTGAGTTATTGATTTACTGTTTTACTGCTATAGGGCTGTAAAGTGTATGTTTTTAATAAAAAATGTTTAAGTATGAAGTAAATGAATGACTCACATAGTATATTTGAAAAGAAATTCTTTGGAATAGTTTACGTGATATCATATTTATCACGTTCGCGCGGTAATATTTGGGCCTGCGGGCACGCACGGCGGTGGTTACGCGGAAATATTGCGCCTGCGGGCACGCGCGGCCCGTTACGCGGTAATATTGCGCCAGCGGGCGCACACGGCGGCGGTTTCGCGGCGGGGGTCACCTGCGGCGGACGCAGACTCGGAAACGTTTGCGTTCACTGCCATTTAGATATATATTCTGTCGTGCTAGAAGTGTTAGAAAAAGGCTAACTCATAGTAGGAAGCATCCTAGCAACTTATAATATACACCAATCGATTCCTCATACCTTATAACCTAGGGGTAGACACCAATATTAGGGCTATTCTAGGCTCAGGGGAGGCTAGAAAAGGTTTGAAAAAGTGGCACTCAGTTGGCACTATGTGGCACTCATTGGCACTCATTGGCATTCATTGGCACTCATTAGCACTCACCTGGCACTCATAGAATACTCATAGAACACTAATAAAACAACCCTAGACACTCCTTACGGTGAATGGGAACCATCAAAGTTGAACCGTCAAAGCTGAACCATCAATAATGCTGAGTCATCAAAGATGAACCGCCAAAGATGACGTCATCAAAGTTGAGTCATCAATGCTGAGTCATCAAAGTTGAGCCATCAAAGTTGAGGCATCAAAGCTGAGGCATTAAAGCTGAGGCATCAATGCTGAGCATCAAAGTTGAGCATCAAAGCTAAGGCATCAATGCTGAGTCATCAAAGTTGAGGCATCAAAGCTGAGGCATCAAAATATCGAGTGTGTGTGTGTGTGTGAGTGTGTGTGTGTAAGTGTCTATGGAAGAGTGTAAGTGTCTATGGGTAAGTGTAAGTGTCTATGGTAAGGTGAGTGTAAGAGAAAAGTGTCTATGGAGGGTGTAAGTGTCTAGGGGTGGGTGTGTGTATATAAGTGCCACATAGTGTGTGTGTGTAGGTGTAGGTGTGAGCTAGGGTGGGTGTATGTATCTAGGGTGGGTGTATGTATCTATGGTGGGGTTGGTGTGTGTATATAGGGCGGGTGTATGATAAGGGCGGGTGTGCGTGTGTGTGTGTATACGTATCCGTGTGTGTGTTTGTGTGTGTGTGGATGGAAATAAAATGAACTCAAGTTAGGACAGGTCCATACAGGACAGGTACATACATGACCTCATGTTAGGACAGTTACCTACAGCAGGTACTGCGTCAGGTACTTGCATGAGTTCGACTTAATCCCTAATCCCCTACGAACCTTTATGGAAGGTCAATTTCAGGCCTTGATACGGTATCCAGGTCAGAAATATCAGGTCAAAAAGAACATCAAGGAGGGCTACGCGCCTAAGGGGTCAAGGGGCCAAAAACTAGAGGGGAGGGCACGTACGACGGCGATTTGCTTCGCCGTCTGGCACACCCAACTTCTCCCGAAGGGTGCCAACACGTGTATATTGCTACCTGGAAGGCCATAGTTCGGATGGGCCAAAAATTAGGGTGGGCAAAAATTAGTGTGGGCCAAAAATTAGGGTGGGGCAAAAATTTAGGGTGGGCAAAAATTAGGGTGGGCAAAAAATTAAGGTGGGCAAAATTAGGGTGGGCAAAAATTAGGGTGGGCAAAAATTAGGGGTTGCAAAAATTAGGGTGGACAAAAGTGTACGGTGTGGCCAAAAAGGAGTAGGGTGGGGGAAAAATTAGGGTTGGCAAAAAATTAGGGTGGGCAAAAAGTGGGTGTGAAACGTACAACAGTTGCTACGCAACCGTCTAGCGTACCTCTTCTACGAAGGGGTGCCAAAAATTAGGGTGGGCCAAAATCCTATGGTATATATATATATACACAGTCGTGCTTCAATATGTCTGGATACTACTACCGTTATATATATATATATATATATATATATATATATATAGAGATATATATATATATATATATAATATATATATATATATATATATATATATATATATATATATATATATATATATATATATATATATATATATATATATATATATATATATTTACTATATATATAACTATATATCATTTGACTATCTTTTTGGCATATAAATGGAATTTTCTAAAACTTTTATGCTGAGTCAATATTCAAAATTATATTTAAATATTCCTTTAAGACATGCATTAAAAACATTAAGCTACACTGATCCACATATAGAGTTTGATTTTCAACCTATCGTGATATCTAAACTATTAGCATGTGTCAGGAAGTTCTGAACATAAAATTTATATATATATATATATATATATATATATATATATATATTATATATATATATATATATATATATATATATATATATATATATATATAACTATATAACTATTTATATATATATAAATAACATATATATATATATATGTATACTTATATATCATATACTTATATGCTATACTGCTATGCTATATATATTCTATACCAACAACTTATATATAATAACATATATATATATATATATACTATATATATATATAACATATATATATATATATATATATATATATATATATATATATATATATTTCAGCTTCATTCTAACCCAGGAAATTGATTCAGAACAGTGCAGCTGCTGCGATTCCTGCCCCAAAGTATAGTTTTATCTTCCTAAGAAGAAGAAGACTGATATATCTTTAGATATTTTTATGTAATTTTATTTTTATTTTGTCCCCTCCTTGACTAATAATAATAATAATAATAATAATAATAATAATAATAATAATAATAATAATAATAATAATAATAATAATAATAATAATTATAAGCTAATAATACTAATAATAATAATAATAATAATAATAATAATAATAATAATAATAATAATAATAATAATAATAATAATAATAATAATAATAATAATAATAATAATAATAATAATAATAATAATAATAATATTAATAATAATAATAATAATAATAATAATAATAATAATAATAATAATAATAATAATAATAATAATAATAATAATAATCAAAAATCAAAATCAAAAATCAAAAATACTTTATTCTCACTAAATAATACATAGTTATGCTTACATGAATGCAATAACAACAACAATATAATGATAAAAACAATAATAACTACAATGACTATAATAGTAATAACAATAATAATAATAATAATAATAATAATAATAATAATAATAATAATAATAATAATAATAATAATAATAATAATAATAATAATAATAATAATAATAAAAATAAAGAAAATAAAAATAAAAAATAAAAATAAAAATAAAAATAAAAATAAAAATAATAATAATAATAATAATAATAATAATAATAATAATAATAATAATAATAATAATAATAATAATAATAATAATAATAATAATAATAATAAAATCTCCTTTGACTCATTCATTATAATGAATGAGTCAAAGGAGATTTTACTCTCCATCAGCGGAATTCGAACACTGGACTCTGCGTGGCTGAGTTAACAGTTACCGCTCGCTCTATCCACTAGGCCATCCACGTTCCCAAAGAATGTTTCAAGTCTAGCTTATAAAGCCCCTGGTCTTCTCCTCCCATAATTGCTGAGACTCAAAGGCCAGCCCCATAATGAATGAGTCATTAGCGCGGCTAGCCTTTGAGTACTCAGCTAATGAAGAACCGAAAAACAAGGCAATGTTCTTTAAGGAGGCGATGCGTAGTGGATAAACCTGGTACATTAACTCAGCATGATACCCTAGAGAAGTCAATCCGCTGATGGAGAAGAGTAAAATCTTCTTTGACTCATTCTATCCACTAGGCCTTTGATTACTCAGCAATTATGGGAGGAGAAGACCGGGGCTTTATAAGCAAGACTTATAATGTTCTTTTTTGGGAACGTGGATGGCCCAGTGGATAGAGCGACCGGTTACTGTTAACTCAGCGACGCGGAGTCCAGTGTTC
>JABUQX010136377.1:7500-25000 GCA_015478945.1 Trachelipus rathkii | reverse complement strand
AAAGTAATGTAGAAGGCAAAGGTTTCTCTGATATTAATAAATTGGGACTATTATTAGATTGTTTAAAAGGTACAGCACAAAAAAATGGTTTCTAGCTGCGGAATTACTGGGAAAAATTATAAAATTATCTTAGATTTACTAAAAGGTGATTTCTATAATCCAGCTAGTCAAAGAAACGTTAATTTTAAAGCTGGCAAAATTACCCCTTTCCAAAATATGACTATGCAGAATTATATAAATTCAAAGCTGATATACACTGTTACGTTGAATCTCTTAAAACGAAAGACGATAATTGATTGTGATAGCTGCTCTACGATACTTGGAGTTCTTTAGTTAAAAAATTACCTGATCAGGTTATAGAAAAAGCAAAATGGGATAATGCTGGTGAGAGTTGGACTCTAGAATCACTGTATAGCATGCTGAATAAGGTATTAACTCTCCTTGAGGCTTCAGGACAAACTCTTCATCAGATAGTAAAAACAGCAAACCTAACTATAAAAACCACAACAGTTCCTCTTCATCTAATGATAAGTTTAAAAATTCTGGAACTTTACCTAAATATTCTATCATACTTAATACACACGTTAATTCTTCCACTTATAATAAACCATATAATAATAATAATAATAATAATAATAATAATAATAATAATAATAATAATAATAATAATAATAATAATAATAATAATAATAATAATAATAAATATGATGCATTTAATAATAATGGTTTTTACAATAACAATAATAGATAAAATAACAATTAAATCAATAATTACAGCAATAAGCCCAATTATAACAATAATAATTGCAGTAGTAACAGCTATAACAACAATAGTCCTAGCATTAGATGTAGATTTTGTAGTAGTAATCATTTTACTGCCAATTGTGGTTTGATTAATACACTTGAAATTAGAAATCAACTTGTACAAAGTCACCAATGGTGTTAAAAATGTTTATCTGGCACTCATCCGAACAACATTCTCTTACAGTGCATCCCACCAACCTCTTACACCAACAACCGTCATTTGGAAAGGCGTTTTAAAACTGAATTAATATTCAAATCCTAAAATTGTTAAGCTATATTATTTGAGGAGCAATAACTTTTCTGCTCGTATCTCTGCGAGCCTGTAGCGTTTTCCATCAAAAACAAGACCAGCACCACTAAAAAGGCGCTCGCTTGCAACACTTCAAAGGAGCTAGCAAGATATGGCCTTGATAATACAGTCATATTAGGGTACTTATCCATATGGTTTTTCCACCATTCAAGTGGATAATTCTCCAGAGGAATTCTTTTTTCGTCTAGATACATCTGAATGTTTTTAGAAATTTCCAGAGATACACATTCCTCTTCGTCATCACTACTTGAAGAAAGAACATTGCTCATGGTTTCTGATAAAGTTATGTTGGTGGAAGTTGAAGGCTTTTTTTCTTAGGTATGGTTTCTTCAGTTTTAGATTTAGATTGTGTCATCTTTGTACATTGAATGTCTGCGCATTTTTGTCCAATCGACACTATTATTATTTCTATCACAGTTAGATGAGCAAAAAGTTTTGTTTTATATCTAGTGTCCACTATTGTAGCTATGACATATAAATCGTTATTTTCCACGAGATCAAACCTTTTTGTAATTTCTTCCTAAAGAGTTTCTTTTATTTTCATTACTCCCTGCTCTTGATATGATGAAAGTATTTTCCTTAGAGTTGTTATCACGGGAATAACATCAGATATTGATGAAGATTTACCACTTAACTTATTAGTTCTATCTTCAAAAGGTTTCATCAAACTAATGCATTTTGCTAGCAAATCATTTTCTGTGGATTTCATAGATTCAACTTTATTGGTTGAACTAGTGTACAAACAAAGAGACTCATTTAAATCTCTTATTCTTATCATCATTTGGAGCGTACTGTTCCAGCAGGTTCCAACGTCATGCAATACAGAAAGCTCTGGAGCATTTATTCGAGCTTGCATTTTCTTTAACTCATTTTGCGCCATAGTCGATGGTTAAAATGATTGGGAACTGACCTACACTTTGTCATGAGATCTACTATTGACTTTAGGGAATCTTGGTCTTTTTTAACAATTAGATGCAGTTTATGACTAACAGCCGATATTTTTAAAGCCTGAAAAAAATAGCGTCCTTTATGTTTGCTCCAGCGTTCCTCATTTTGCAGTGAACTTCAAAAGAACACAAATTCCAATTTGCCAGCAAATGATCAAACTTCACTCAAATGCTCTCCTGTGTAATTCTCACTTGGTGGTTCGGCATTAAGCGCAAGATCCAATTTTGGGCTTGGGCTGAGCCCCATTTACAGCCCCACCTAAAAATGGACATAAAATTAGGAATTTTTAGCCGATTTTGACTATATAAACACCAAAATGTAGCTTTTTTTTGCCCTCTAAAACCTTGTTTTGCGGTGTTTTTCTGTGTCTGTAGTCATTCTTTCAGAATTTTCAATTTTTCAAAACCAATGTTTTTCACATTCTTTGTATCAACTTCCAGAATTTTTCCAAAACATTAAACTTGAAATATGCATAGATGAGTCTATTATCTAAAAAATGACTGAAGGTTTCGATTTTGAGTTTTTTGTGCTCAGCGTTGTCCAATTCCAAACCCACTTTTTTTAATTTTGAAAGGAAAATTGGGATAATTTTTTTTTCTGTTCAAGGCGAAGTGGATGAAATTTTCAGGGCTTATGTAGTCGGGAAAGATGCATATTTTTACTTAGATCATTTCTTTTTGTATATGCATTAGTTTTTGATTTGTTCTTGGAACAAATTTTCGAAAAATTAAAAAAAAATTTTTTTTGAGTATACACAAAATATTTTATTAGTAAAAAAAGATACATTAATCAATATGTGCCCTGGTATTTATCCACTTTGCATGAACAGAAAAGAGTATCACTACTCCAAATCAAAACTGTTTGGGGAAATTGGGCGCTGCGAGCATAAACTCAAAAATGAAGAGCCTTCTACCTTTAGATGACCCTATGAATCGCTTATTTCAAGTTTGGCGCGAACTTTCAAAAAATCTGGAAGTTGATATATGTGTGTCAAAAGCATGGGTTTAGAAAATTAAAATGAGAAAAGAATGAATCTGTTACAAGCTTTGGCGTTTTTAAAGGGCAAGCACATTTGGTAAATCGGCAGTCGACCTATGTCCATTGAGCGGAAATTTAGGTTACGCCCAGCCAAAATTGGATCTTGCCTCAAAGCGAAACTTTGTCGTTCAAAATATTTATGATCAGTTGCACCACGCTCCACATCACACCACCACGCACCGAACCTCTATGTTTCAGTTCGCACCGCGCTCCGCATCACACCACGCACCGCGCTCCACCGCATCACACACGCACCGACCTGTAAAAGAGAGTTTGGTTGTTTCTTTAATATTTGTACTAAACTGTTTATATTGCTCAAAGCATTATGATACATTTTTCAAAAATAATGTATATAATATTTTCTTTGACGTAATGGATAGCGTTTCTCCACCTATTTCATTAGACGAAAAAAAAAAAGATTTTCAACGTGCGAAAATGGTATTCTAACAATAGACCGCGTCGCAGGGTTAATATTCCATATTTTGTTTTCCTCGAAGCACATTTCGAGAGTTACTTGTTTGCTTTTACAAGAGGCGTTGGTGATGCCATCCGCTTTCGATTTTCTTTTTATAACCCTTCTTTTTTTCGGTTGGGCTACTTTTAATGCTGTTTAATTTTTAAGATGGTTTCTGAGACTTGATGCAACTCCCCATTTTCGGGAATAATTCATGCTGCAAAGTTTGCATTTAGCCTTATCATCGGATAATAAATAATTCCTGACTAAACTAGATGTATTTGCAATTATTATAATTAGTTTAGTTGTAAGTTAATTTTGTACAGTTAATTTTGTACACAAAATATCAAAACTAAAATATGAGCTAGGGATTAGGGATGCCACAAGAGGACCGATATATATCGATATTGATATTTTTTCGATAGTATCGAAAAAATATCGATGATATTTTTTCAGCCGATATATCGATATATCGATATTTTATTTTCAGTATCGAATCAACGATATTTTTTTTTACTTCTAGAAATTTTTAGCAGTTTCTTTTTTCTTAAAATAACATTTAAGCAAAATGTGTGTATTTTTCAGGCGCGTTTGGATGATGGGAACATTTGTCTGACTCAGGAGGAGGAGGGAAGGAGGGTCAGATGATCATACAGAGAAGGAAGTAAAGGAATATAGCGTAAGAGTATTTTTAGTTTTTAAAATAGCTTCTTTTTACTTTTGGAATTAGCTTATTTTTACTTTTCAAATTAGATATTTATAAAAATTAATGAAGGTATAATACAGGACAATACTAGTTTTGATGTTAAGGTTAAATCTTTAATTAATTTTAATTTAATCTGAAATTAGAAATGTTTAAATTTATATGTGAAGATTTTCTACTTTACTCGAAGCTTTATTCCCTATGTAAAATCACCTCCACTGCTAATTTAGGGCTATGATTGGCGTTTGCTTTAAAAACCAATATATATATATATATATATATATATATATATATATATATATATATAACGACATACATACATACATACATACATACATATATATATATATATATATACATATCATAAATTCTAACTATATATATAACATATATATATATATATATATATATATATATATATATATATATATATATACTCTATATATATATATATATATATATACAAGGTGGGCATTAACGCGTTAAAGCGTTGATCCGTTAATTAACTCGTTAATTTTTCGTTAACTTTTAACGCTTTCGTTAATTTCGAAGAAGTAACGGACTATTCGAGTTAAAATTTTTCACTACATCCGTTAATCGTTACCTTAATTTACAGTTTATAAAATATTTTCTTATCAGATTTTTAAGTGTATTAGATTCGATTTCGATAAACTTTTTTTCCAAAATTTCCTAAACTTAACGCTCCTCTCAATGGCTCAAATGTGTTTTATTCTTACACGGTTATTATCCGTTTAGAAAATATTTGACGTTTTCTTTACTGTATTATCATTTCTTACATTGGTTCCTTTGAAAGAAAAAAGAGATATTGTTGCCCGTTCAATGAGTCATTAACTTATTTGTTAGGTACTTGAACTTGCTTCTTTTGCGACTAGTGAAAAATATAAAAACTAGGCCTCATAAGCGTTGGTATAAAAAATATACATATTTGGATTAAAATTCCAAGTTGACATATCCTATTATTTTACAATAATATACTACTCGGGTGTGCGTAAAAAGAATAGTGTCAATGCTTTATTATAACAGCATCATACATCAAAGTGAGTCATTGAACAGAGTTTTCAACATATGTTCAATATGTGCCCCCTTCGTTATTGGGGATACATTCAGCCGATAATCCAATTCCTCCCCCAAACATTGGTTAACAGATCCCGAGTAATGGAAGGGTAATGGAAGGAACAGCATGTTCAATTCTGCGTTTCAACTCTCTGCGTATAATTGGGCAGCCCCATAGGAAGAAATCGCATGGCGTTAAAGTCCCGGGGACCGGGGGGCCAGATATATAGAGCTCTGTCGTCTGGACCATTATAACCAACTAACGATCTGGGAGTAAGTCGTTCAACCACGCTCGCACTATTTGACTCCAGATATGGAGGGGCTCCATCTTGCTGCCGTATAAAGGAAGTTACCGTTTCATCCTCTAATAATTGTGGAAATAGCATTTGTTGTAACATATCGAGATAGGCGACCCCTGTTACGGTTGCTTCTGCGGAAAAAGAAAGGTCCGTAGACCTGGCGCGTCGGGATATGGCGCAGAAAAAAGTTAACCTTTGGGAATCACGTTCGTGTTCCCTTGTTCATGTGCGGATTTTCAGACCCAGATACGAACATTATGGGTATTCACCTTACCCTGAGATGAAAGGTGGACTCATCACGCTAAACACTACACAATCTAGAAGGTCATCGTCTCGACCTAACACTGCACAGGCAAGGGTAAACCGTAGAAGTCGTTGAGCTTTAAAGCATGTACAAACTGAAAACCAGTATGCACGCATGTGTAAACGTTTCCTTAACACCTTCCACACCGTCGTTTTGGCACCTTCAGTTCGTGACTTGCTCTCCGAACGGATTTCTTAGGACTATGAAGGATACGGTCCACATCCTGTACAGTCACTTTAGGCCGTCCTGTACTTTTGCCTTTACAAAGACATCCATTAGTTGCAAATTGCCCTATACCATCTGCGAATGTTTTTGCCACATGGTGGATCACATTGGAACCGTAAACGATACGCACGTTGAATCGTAATTACTGATTCACACTTAGCAAATTGTAGAACACAGAAAGCTTTACGCTCAGGACTCGCCATTGTCGGTATGTGGCGCACGCACTAGAGAAGACTACATCTGAATGCGCACATGCAGCGCGTATGTCGACCTATCAGGAACTCGTTCTGCCGCAAGTGCATATTCCAACTTACTCTTCACCTTGATGTATGATATGATATGGATTTGCATATTATGCTGTTATAATAAAGCATTGAAACCGGGACATTCTTTTTCCGGACACCCGGTATTGGTATTAATTAAGGTATTTACGCTTTGGAAGTATTCTTCGGCAGCGGCAAAGCATCTGCTATAGGTCAAAGCCCAATTAATTTAAGTCCGATAAGCTTAATATCATTATTATTATTGTTAGGGATATTATTATAATAAAGAAAAATTAACAATAATTAAATTACTATTCATACATATTGTGAAGACGGTTAGCGTTAACGATTAACGTTAACTTCCGCTTACATTCTTTACCGATAAACGCTTTTATGATTAACGTCGTTAATATTTTGTTAACGATTAAAGAAATTAACGACGTTAACTTTCTCTTTTAGTGCCCACCTTTGTATATATATATATATATATATATATATATATAACAACTTATTATAACCTTATATATATATATATATATATATATATATATATGCTCTTTCACTGCTATATATAACCTTATATATATATATATAACCTGCCTGCTCTATATATATATATATATATATCTCTATACTCCATGCTTCTCGTGCTTAGCACGAGTTAATAATATAAACGCGATCACGATCTTCAAATTTCATAAAGTTAAGATAAAATTCTTTTTTTTGAAAATTTGTCAAATGATTGAAAATATTACATAATAAATATAAAAGATATGTAAAAATGAAACAAAAATTGTATATTTTTTAATTAATTAAAAAAGGGGACTCTTCGTGCTCGAATGTAATAGCGGAGATTGTGTGTGTGTGCGATTTAGAGTATAAAATTGTTTATATTGTTGCCTTTGGCATCTCTTTGTTACATTCTCTTTATGTATAAATTCGGCGAGGTATAAATTTATTTTAAATATATATATATATATATATATATATATATATATATATATATATATATATATATATATATATATATATATATATATATATATATATATATGCTGCTGCTCATATATATATATATATATACTCTTATATATATATATATAGGAATGAGGCTCTGCCGTGGTGGTGGTGACAGCTGCCAAAATATATATATATAGCATATAGCCTTAGCATAATATATATATATATATATATATATATATATATATATATATATATTCTCTTAACTATTTATATCTTATATATATATAACCTTAATATATGTAATATATAATATATATATATATATAATAATATATATATATATATATATATAATATTTAATATATATATATATATATATATATATATATATATATATATAATATATATATATATATACTAATACAAAGTATTTATATTGCTCTTTCTTAACAACTTAATATATATATATATTAAGAAAACATCATTTCATTTTCACCTTATTAATATTTTATTTAAATAATATTAAAAGAGTTATACTTGAATAAATTTAATTTTTTTTTAACAATCTGTCCGCAAATGTAAATAACACTTACTTAATTCAAATTTCAGACTTTGTGTGTGCAGAAAAAAAGGTTAATATTTCAGTAAAATACATTTCAGTAACAACTAAGTTCTCTCTCTCTCTCTCTCTCTCTCTCTCTCTCTCTCTCTCTCTCTCTCTCTCTCTCTCTCTCTCTCTCTCTCTCTCTCTCTCTCTCAATACTTACATTATTAATATCCGTTACAATATTGCTCACCAGAGCGCCTTATCTAAAGTCTGAAAAAAATGGTCATAAATGACATAATGAATAATAGTAAATATATACTCTCTATATATATATACTCTTCTATACTATATATATATATATATATATATATATAAACGATATTTTTAATCCGATATATCGATATTTTTGACCGACAATAGTATCGAGAGCAATTTGATATTTTTTAAAATATCGATATATCGATATATCGATATTTTTATATCGGTGATTCTAAAGAGGTATTTAACTGACGATAATAAATATCCTAGATGGCAACTCTAGTATTCTGTAACGTGTGGCAGTCATTTTTCATAAATAAAATATTCGTTTTGTATTCAGATAAGAAATTCGAATACTAATAAGAATACGAATAATAAAAATATGCGAAGATTCTCGAATACAAATGTGAATATTCGGTCCATCTTTAATATATATATGTATATATATATACATGATTTAATTTTTTATAACCTTATATATATAACAACAATAACATATATATATATATATATATATATATATATATATATATATATATATATATATATAATACTATATATTGTAGACCCAAGGAGAATTCTGTGGAGGTGGTAGAACGAGTCCATACGTCTGCAACCAAGAAGGATTAATCTGCTATGCACCTGATAGTGTTTTTGATGGGATTGGAGTATGCATTAGATATCAGACCGCAAAGGTTAATACTATATATATATATATATATATATATATATATATATATATATATATATATATATATATATATATATATATATATATATATATATATATATATATATATATATATACTATATATATATATATATATAAACCCGGCCATTCACTCCTATTATGCACCTTTCTTCTCGCCTCAGCAAACTAAAATTCCTTACATTCAGACATTCATTTACTCACTCAATCCACTTTTCTTTGGTCTCCCAGCCAGTCAATTATTAACTAGTACACTAATTATTATATATCCGCTTAATCAACCGACAATCATCCGTCCTTTCCCTAAGATCAGACCATCTTAATACACTGAATACATTTATTTTTTCATTCACTCCTTTCTTTACACCAGACAACTTCCAAACACGTTCATTCCTCATTTTATCAATTCTTTCTCACACATAAACCGCCTCTAAGATTATCCATCTGAACAGATTGCACCTTACATCTATACCTCTTTTTGCACAACCATAGTTTCACTACTATACATTATCACAGGTAACAACATGCCCTCACGCAGAACCTAAGTACACTCAAGACTTAGTCCTTTCTAAAATAATTCAATTTCACCAGCCATTTTCAAACCATTTACAACTTTCCTACTGCACTCAGCATCATTCATGAACCTTTTCATCCAACATTTAGCCTAAATATTTAAACATATATTTTTTTCCAAATGCTCACCATCCAACATGGTTTCACATCGCAGATTCTATTAACCTTCTACCATTACCTTGCTCTTATCTACATTTACTTTCAAACCCTTCCTTTTACACACCCTGCCAAAACTCTGTACCACACCTCTCAAAGTTTCTTCAATATTCTCATCACAAAACCAAATCCTCAGCTTGCTATAGGGTACCCTCCACCCTCTTCCATCCTCCATCGGTCTAACACCTTCCCCTGTCATCCCTACCCTGATTCTTTAATCACCCCATCAATATACAAGTTAAATAGCCAAGGAGACACAGCACATCCCTGCCGCACTTTACTATTAATATAAACCATTCACTTTCTACTCAGTTTATTCTTACAAACGCTTCACTATTGCAATGCATAGTTTTGATTCCATTGAAAAGACTGATATCAATACCATATATCACTAGCACCTGTCACAGAGCTTTCCATAAATCCTATCATACTCCTGTTGTTTCCATAAAGCCTAAATGTAATTTATTCAACTTCTCTCTCATTCTCTCAATCATTTTTTTCAATGCGAAGATTGGATCTACACATTCTCTATCACTTTTAAATGCACCTTTTACTTCGCAAATCAGTCCCTTAGTTATTAGAGCTACTCTTTCAACCAAATCACCACCAAATTTTTTTCCCCACAACACTCTATAAACTAATTCCCTCTAGTTTCCCTTATCTCCTGTACCTTTATATAAGGGTCCTATTACTTATCTCCTCCAATCCTTCTGGACTAAGCCCTCTACAACGCATTGTTTCGTAACT
This sequence comes from Trachelipus rathkii, assembly GCA_015478945.1. NCBI lineage: Eukaryota > Metazoa > Arthropoda > Malacostraca > Isopoda > Trachelipodidae > Trachelipus > Trachelipus rathkii. The sequence goes on along the minus strand of JABUQX010136377.1, from coordinate 14,625 downwards.
TCCATATCCTGTCAATCACAATCTGGCTTATATTCTTGATCATTTAACCAGTCATTCCATCTATATCTGCTAATTTACCATTCTTCAACTTTCTCAATCTACCTATTACCTAATCCCAACAAATTATCTAATCCCCAAAATACCTTCCCATTTTGCACCATCAAACACACACACATTCCCTATCATCTCTCCATTACTGCCAATGCTACGTAGATTTTCGGAGTATTCCCTCCATACCCTCCTCACATCCATTTCATCAGTCACGAAAGTATCATCTTTATTTATTATTCGATAAAGCGTCCCTTATTCTCTTTCTCAACCTTTCGTACTTTCCTTCAGAAGAGCTTCCTATTCCCTTGTAGGTCTACATTCATCTTCCTTCCAAACTGTTCACTTACATCTTTTATCCTAATACGAATGAATCTTTTTGTCTTTCTTATTTGCCCCTTATATATTTCAAAACACCTTTCTTTCTAGACCACATCAATGGCTTTTAAGACATTCAACCAAGCCTCTTTTATAACTTTTAACCACTTCAATGACCTCTTCATTCCCTCACTTACTATTGACATTAGTAGTAGCCATGATGGAAGCCGGTCAAGGGGCGGGGTCGGCGCCCCCTGTACTCAGGAAAGACGGTGAGTGATTTTTCGGGCTCCCCCATGGGGGAGCTATCTTTTGGTGTACATTTCATGTACGTGGGATTACCCTGGGGGGTTGCGCCCCCCCGGGAACCTATATTTCTATTGATTTGTCCATGTACGTGCGTGAGAACATGTGTACTTGAGCATATTGTGATGTAACGATGCATGTCTGTTTTTATCCTCATAACCCCCCTTGTTCACCCCTAGCCCTACTTACCCATGTGTGCGGCGGAGCCGCACACATGGTTTACTTACATGAGCTACTTTCATGAACGTTATTTTTCCCCAACCCCCCTTTGTTCGCGTTAAGTACACTTGGAAGTGGATTAAGTACACTTGGAAGTGTATTAAGTACACTTGTGAAGTATACTTAATGTGCATTAAGTACGCGTACTTAATGTTTCCGGGTTTCCGCGCATTCCCGGTGTCCCCTTGCGGGGGACCGCGCCCGTTGGCTGGCTGAACCGTCCGCGTCGACTGCGCGCGTCGCTCGTGAGAATTACTCTGTGACGCGCGACGTCACACATGACGTCACATTTTAAAATTTAACCGAACCGGATTACGATTCGGTGCCAGGCAGCACTGAGATACGATCCACTGACCGCTTTAGTATCGACCTTTTGTCTTACTCCGTTGTGCTACCGGACCGATGAATCGTATAGGAGATTAGATTGAAGACTATTTTCTCGTCTGATAATAATAATAATAATAATAATAATTATAATAATAATAATAATAATAATAATAATAATAATAATAATAATAATAATAATAATAATATATAATATTGATAATATATATATATATATTATAATATTAATATATATATATATATATAATATAATCTAAGATATATTTATATATATATATATATATATATATATATTATATATATATATTATATAATATATAATATATATATAAGAATATATATATGATTAAGTATTATATATAGTGATATATATATATAATATATTACTATTATATATTAATATATATATATATTAATGTATATATTATTATATATATATATTATATACTATTATATATAGTATTATATATATATATATAGTATATATATACTTACTTCTGTCATTATCATTCGTGTGTTTAGTCAACCATTTTAGCTTAGGACATTTTATTGTAATCTATAATAGTATATATATGTAATATATATATATATTATATATTATATATATATATATTATACTATTATATATACTATATATATATATTATATATAGATATATTATAGTCATAACATATATATATATATATATGTATATAAATATATATATATATTATATATATATATTATAATATATATATAAATATATATATATTATAATATAGTATATATAATATTTCGCTGAAAGGCGTTGTTACAGAGTCTGTGTGGCGTAAGTTCGTTCCGGCAGTGGCGGTCGAGAGAGGGGATGCCCCCCTCCGACGGGGTGGGCGGAACGTCCTACGGGACAAAGCCTGCTGTAATTTGCAAATTAGGTTTTATTAAACAGGTCCATAATATACTATATATATCAAATAAATATATATATAATATATTATATAGATATATATATATAATATATTATATATATATAGTATTATATAAATATATACTATATATATATATGTATATGTTACGTCATCGCTTACGTGTCATAGGCTAAGGGCCGTATGGGCGTTCGCTCAGCGATTGTTGTGAGGGGGGGGATGCCCCCCCTACAGACGGCTGACGGAAGTCCTTACGGACATAATGCTCTGTAATTCCCAAAATTATTTTTTATTAAAACAGTTCATAATGAATATCCTTACCCTTGTGTGGTTTGTGTGTGTGTGGTGGTGGTGTGTGTGTGTGGTGTGTGTTTGTGTGTTCATCATCATGAACCGATCATCATGAAAGTAGAACATATCCTATGACATGACCGATATATATATATATATATATATATATATATATAATATATATATATATATTTATATTATTCTAATGGATGCATAATATATCGTATATATATTATATACTAATATTACTATATATAATATATATAGTATATAGTATATATATATATATATATATTATGAGATGACGATTTCAGTTTTACCAATCTTCAATGGTATGCATGGTAGAAGAAAAGAAAAAAAGATGAAAAGAGAAAAAGGAAAAAAAAAAGAAGAAAAAGAGCGAAAAAAAGAGAAGAAAAAAAGGAGAAAAAGAAGAAAAAGAAGAGAAAAAGAAGAAGAAGAAAAAAAAGGAGAAGCGAGACTTCATTCTTATCTCAAATCCAGACGCATGCGCGTCTCGCTATTATCTATAGTAGATTAGTGAAAAGTTTGATATTATATATATGATATATATATATATAGTTATTATATATTATTATAATATATATATAATATATATACTTATATATATATTTATTACTCTGACATTATTCAACATTTTAACTTTTAGACATTATTAAAATATTTATATAGATAGTATATATACTATTATATATATTATATTTATTATTATATGTATATATATATATATTTATATTATATATATATTATTATAGTAGTATATATTATATATTATATATATATATATATATATATATATATATATATATATATATATCCTATATATATATATATATACTATATAATTATGATATATATATATATATATATAATATCAGAGCTACAACATAACATTTCTTACCCCCAACAATGCTGAGACCCACAATACTAACAACAACAACAATGACAACAATGCTGAGACCAACAATACTAACACACAACAACAACATTTTCTAACATACATGAGTACCAACATATACTATTATATAATATTTATGGAATCCATGGTTATATGGCTAAGAGGCTAAAGTCTACCCGTTCAGCTCGAGACGGGGTCGAAGGGCGGGTGGACCTTCATACACCTCCACGACTAGGCCAGGAACGTACCTTACTGTTATTTTTTTTTATATTCCTTTTAATTATGGCCAGTACCCCTCCCCCCTTCTCGACCCGGTAAATACTTTTTCTGTCTTGATAGGGAAATTATAATGCTAAGTTTTTTGAGGTTAAGAATTTTATGGGACCGGTTCCTTAAGAATAATGTGAAATGCCCAAGTCTGTCGGTTACTGACTTGGGAAATTCGCTGATATTGTCAAATTAGGTGTGCTCCATGCTAATGATTGCTGATACGTTTGAACACATCCCTCCCGATGAACCACCTTTCCAGCTCAATCCAATGTAGCAAATGAGTCATATATATATATATACTATATATATATATATAAATATATATATATATATATTAGCTATACTACTTAATATATATATAATATACTATATATATATATAACTATATCAATACATATTATATATTTATTGTTAAAGCGTCATATCTCATGTCTATTGCTATCTAGCATTCCAATTCTTTACAGGACATTTACGTCATCCTGTCATTGAAGTGTACTTAAATTAAGAAAAGAAAGCACAATCGAAAGTGCGTTTTAATAAGTACACTCACCAAAAATGAAAGGTGGTGTGTGGGTTTACATGAACATCCAATGACCGTTCTATACTGCTGACGTCATCGCTAAAACAAATGTGCGTGGATTATGTGTATGAATGTGTGTTCCTCGTGACCACCGGTCGATGAAAGTGAAAAAACTATCTATAACGCACGTTCATCACGCCGGATACCACAACTACCTTACACCACCGAAACAAACCATCTATACAACACGAAACAATCAGCGACAACAACAACCCCCAACACACACAACAACCACAACCACAACAATGACAGACTACGTGTCATCTGGATTCTCTCTTTAGCCTGCAACTATATATATATATACATATATATATATATAACTATATACTGTATATATACTATACTATACTATAATATATATATATATATATATAAGATCATAGTATATAGTATATAAGTTATGCTTCTCTTGTAGCTGAACTCATTATATAGGTAATATAATATATATATATAATATAGTATTTTTTTTGTCATACTTATATATCTAACCTATATATATATATAATAATAAAAATATATATACTTATATTATATTATATATATTATATCTATATCTATATCCTTAGCTGAATTATATAATATAATATATAGTACAGTATGATATATATAGTATTTTATATCAATAAGCATATCTATAAATACTATAATAATAATATCTATGTATGTATAAACAATCACTTTATTCTCTTTTAGCCTGCCATATATATAGTATATATAGATACAATACTAGTGATAGTATACTACGTAATATATATATCATACTATACATATATAATATATAGTAATATAATTAAGTATTATTAATATTAAGTAATATATACTATATATATAAATTATATAGATATATATATAATATAATAATATTAAACTATATTATTATCATTATATATATATATATAAGTGATATACGGCTATATATATATAATATATATTAATTATATTATATAAATATAAGTAGGACCAGCTTTTGAAAATAGATTAATAAAAAATTCCATATATTAACTTTTTACCCTCTGAAACTATTATTTTATATTTACATATATATATATAGATAATTATATATATATAATTTTATATTTATATATTAATATACTATATTATATATATATATATATATATTATATTATATATATAATTTATTATATATATATGGTATATATAATATATAATATATATATATTATATATATAAATATATTAGCTATATATATAATATATATAATATATATATACTATATATATATATTTAATTAATATATATAACTAAATGTATTATGTATTCACTTGATAACAACTTTGAATTAAATGTTTAATACGTTTAAAATTATATAATATATACTATATATACCTATATTATATATATATATATATATATATATACTCATAATATATATATACTAAGTATATACTAATATAGTATATATTATATATATATTATCATATATATAATAATATATATATATATATACATAGTTATATATACTATGGAGATATAAGTGTTACAGTAACAACAACTTAGAAAGAAATAAGTTATATATATAATATAATAGATATAGTATATATATCATACTATATATATATATATAATATATACATATAATATATATTATATATCTATAATATACTATATATATGTATATATCATATTTATATAATACTATAATACAAATTCATAACATATCCAGAATTACAGTGACAATAGCTTTGGAATAAACAATTTACTAATTATACGTATTATATATCAGATATTATACTATTCATATATATATAATATCATACTCATCATAAATGATAATATAATAATATTATACCTATATAATATATATAACTCTTATTATGATATAATATACTATATATGTACATATATATATATAGAACTACTTGTGATATAATTACTACACTGCTAATAACTCCGATACTTATAGTATAATATAACCTATTATATATATACTATATATATTACTATGTATAATATATACTATATATTATATATATATATCATACAATATATATATTAACATAAATATATAATTATATTACTACGTATTATATGTAAATGAGGTATAAATATAATACTATATGATATATAGTATATATATATATTAATACACTTGGGCGGAAGACAGGATAAGTTGGAAAGTGAGGCAGGTTCTCTATATACTTTCTCAAGCATTTCCAACCATATAGTAAGTTATTTACGAATAAATACTAGTTTGACACTTGTAACCATTTTTCGGCCCCAGTTCAGGATCCTTAACATCCACACGTTTCATTCCAAAGAGAGAGTAAACTTGGTCAAGTTAACTGCTGTTTAACACGTGTCGATGATCTATAGTCATAGTGGTATCCTCACTATTTCAGTATAATTAATATACATTACTTTATGGCCTCATGTGTTATTCTAATTCTTCGAGCTGTCGCATGTGACATCGTTCGAGATGAGTTAATTTCTTCATTCATTTTTAACCAGAGCTCTTAATACTTTCGATCGAACTGACAGAGAAACCTATACACGTCCACAAAAATGCACCATTCATGGTTGGTTTCCAATAGTTACTAACGTTGACCTTTCGATATTGTCGCCCTTACCATCAGTAAGTTAACCTCGATCTGTGTTAGACCTCTCACACCCTGCACCACTCTTTGAGATAATTATGGCAATGGGTCATATCCATATTTACGTGTATACGTTATGCCTTTATCCAGTCTTCTATACAGCTTCGCTGATCCTGTTGAATTGTTCTTACAGATACGAATAATGGCCTTACGATCTGCTTGTCTTGGTAGCTGGAACACATACGATGTATCGTTCGCCATCAGGTTTACGCCTAAATATTATAGTACACGTCGCACTCCCGGAACTGACGTATGGGTTTTAGTAATATATTATCAACGACGTTTAAGGATGATGATTGGACGTCATGTTGA
>JABUQX010136377.1:0-2500 GCA_015478945.1 Trachelipus rathkii | reverse complement strand
TATAATATAATATATAATATATAATATATATAGTAACTTATAGCTATATATATATATAATATACTTATTATATATATAATTACTATAGTATATATATATTATTTATAATATATATACTAATTATGGGACTGTTTTTAATAAAATAATTGGAATTACAGAGGCTATTCCCGCAAGGACGTCGCCAGCGCGTCGGGAGGGGGGCATCCCCTCTTCTCGACCCCCGTGTCCCGGAACGACCTACGCCCACAGACTCTGTAAAAACGGCCTTCAGGCGAAATATTATATATATATATATATATATATATATAGTATATATATATATATATATATATTAATATATATATATATATACTACATATATATATATATAATATTATACATTATATAAACATATCCATTATTACATATAATATTTATTACTAAAATTTATTATATATATTATAATTCATAATATATATATATATAATATATATATATATAATATATATAAATTATATATATATCGATATATATATATTATATACTATATATATATATATATATTACTCTAACATAAAATGTCTAAAGCTAAAATGGTGTGACTAAACACATTGATAATGACAATGAGTATTATATAATAATATATTATACTATATATATATTATATTATATATAGATTATATATATATATATAATTATAATATATACTATATATACTATATATATATATAATCTATATATATAATATTATATCATAGTATATATATTATATATATATATATATATTATATATATATAGATATATATAATATATATATAATATATAGATATTATATATATAATTATAGAATAAATATATATATATATATATATTATATAGTAATATAATATATATATATATACTATATATAATATATATAATATATATATATACTATATATATATATATATATATATATATATATAATATATATATATATATATCATATATTATTATTATTATATTATTATATTATTAATTATTAATTATTTTTATTATATTATTATTATTATTATTATTGATTCATTATTATTATTATTATTATTTATTATATTGATTATTATTATTATTAATAATATTATCAGACGAGAAAGGAAGTCTTGTTCGAGATAATCTCCTGTCGATACATTTGCGTCCGGTTAGCACAAGCGGAGGTCAGACAACAAGGGCCGAGACTAAAGCGGCTCAGTGCGACTCGTAATGTGCAGTCGCCCTTTGGCAACCGAATCGAACTCCGGATCGGTAAATTTTAAAATGTGACGTCATGTGTGACGTCGCGCGTCACAGAGTATTATTCTCACGAGCGACGCGCGCAGTCGACGCGGACGGTTCAGCTAGCCAGACAAAGGTTCGGCAGTCCCCCGTCAAGGGAGACCAACAGGGAATGCGCGGAAAACCCCGGAACATTAAGTACGCTAACTTAATGCAACCCATTAAGTACACTTCACAAGGACTTGTACTATACACTTCCAAGTGTAACTTAATCCACTTCCCAAGTGTACTTACACGCGGAACAAGGGGGATAGGGAAAAGAATAACGTATTCATTGAAAAGTAGCTCATGTAAGATGAAACCATGTGTGCGCTCCGCCGACACATAGGTTGAAGGCAGGGCGCTACGAGGATGAACAAAGGGGGTAGTGAAAAAACAGACATGTAATCCATACATCCAATATGAACTGCCAAGTACACATGTACCTCACGCCACGTACATGGAAAAATCAATAGAAATATAGGTTCCCGGGGGGCGCGACCCCCAAAAGTAAAACGCCACACATGAAATGTACACCAAAAAGATAGCTCCCCCTATGGGGGAAGCCCGAAAAAACATCACTCACCGTCTTCTTCCTGGAAGTACAAGGAGGCGCCAACGCCCGCCCCTTGACGGCTTCCATCACTGGCTACTACTGACTTCTTCCTACTTAGCCCACCACATACTTCTCTTGCATTACTAACAAAGGTTTCCTTCACTTGTATAATTACTATCTATATATATATATATATATATATATACTAAAATATTATAAATATAATATACATTATAATATAATATAACATTATAGATCTATATATATATACGATATATTATAATATTAATAATATTTAATACTAAATATATCATATATATATATATAATATGGTAAATCTCAAAAGAAACGTGTTCGCATTACGGGGAAAACGATACTATCATCTTTGCGAAAAATATAGGATGAATCATCTTTCGCAGAAAAAAATACAAATTAAAAAATAATGAAAAAACATCAAAAATGATGATGTTATAATATATTTTTTTCTCATTCACACTAACAATCCTCGTGCTCGCGAACCAAAGAAAATAATAGCTCTAGAAAAAGCAAGTGAAATAAGGCAATTATTTTTCTCTTCTTAAATTCAACATTTGTAATTTGATAACATAAATGTTATAGCCAATAAAGGATCAATATAATTATGAGATGGTTTAAAAATAGGACCACGGCCTATA
>JABUQX010136376.1:2500-32144 GCA_015478945.1 Trachelipus rathkii | reverse complement strand
TCAAAAAAATTGAATGATATATATATAGAAAATTTTTTTTTCCTTAAAAGGAAAAGTGGCATTAGATCTAACTCTACAAATAAAAATACTGCTCGCTCAAATCTGTAAGTGATACCGAAGAATTTTTTTTCACACGGACCAGACCCAAGAAGACGGAGAATCGTGAGAGACTACCGGGTACAGTAGAATAGCGAACAGATTTGAAGAATTAACAGTCAGCTTCGGTATAAATAAAATATATTTATTTTATCTCTCCAAAAAGGTCTCAAAAGGTCATGAGCATAAATCTCCGTGAAAATTTCTTGATAGATAGAAGAAAGGAATTCATTAACGCCCCTATCTAAAGTCTTTTCCTGCTATCAACTCTCCATAGAAATAGTATGTCTAGAAATTTTTTTCTCTCACTCTCATTTTTCTATTCTTTTTTTTCTCCATAAAAAGCCATCGTAAAACAATTTTCTGAAATAAATTCTCCCTTTAAAAATTAAAATTTTTAGAAAGAATCTTTTCTCCAAACAGAATAGTATCCCATAAAAATTCAATTTCCTTAAAATAAATATATTTTTATTAAGAAGCTCTCGTAAAGAAATTCATTCTTTTTAAAACTTTCAAAAAAATAATCAACAGGAAAGAGAGAGCATCCTGTCCTTCTAATTAATAGATACGAGAATTTATTGCTTTAAGGTGTGTAACATTTCATTATGTTATTAAATATATATATATATATATATAGATATATATATATATATAATATAATATATATATATATATAGATATATATATATATAGTATAATGATATATATATAATATTATATAATTATAAGATATAGTAATATTATAATATATAGTTATATAGATTAATAATTAAGTATGATGTGTGTGTGGTGTGTTGGGCGTTTACTATTTTAATAATTTGTGTGCTGTGTATGTGAAAGGAGAGAGAGAGGAGGAGTTCAGGAGCGAAGTAGCCCAGGTAAAAGTGAGAAATATAGGAAGTTTCCCTTTCCCTTCTTCTTCGTTAAATATTCCCACTAGACGGTGAGGAGCTCTCTAAAAACTAAGTATCACATAAAACACGCATGCAACACAACACAACACACTACATTGCAAGAGAGTAGAGAAAAGAAAAGGAGAAAAATGGCGAGGTGCAAAAACAATAAATGCTTTAATAAGGAGAAAGAGAGAATATCGCAATGGTGTGACGAATATCTGAAATTTGATAAAAGAGAGAAAAGGAGTATGGTATCAATATTAACCAGTGCAAGAATAGAAAAGATAAAGGAAGAGGAGTTGGAGTATAAAGATAGAAGAGACAGAGGAAAAGAAGCCGAGAGAGAAAGAGAGAGAGACGGTGATTATACCGCAAGGAGCAGAAAAAGACCAGAGCAGAAGGGACAAAATAAATATCCGACCCATGCGTCACCCAGGTCAGAAAAAGACTCAGGATGTGACCGGAGGAGATACGGAAGCTCTTATAAAAGAGAATTGAGGGATGCCGAGCCTTATGGTCGAAGAACCCATAATTTCAAGAATGGTTGCAGACATTGCTCAGGTCCCCAAAGCAGATACCAACCAGAATGGTCGTCAAGTGTAGACGAAGACCAGGATAGCGAATACGGTTCCCGAAGAGAAACGTTCTTTTATAGAAATCCGTCGCTAAAAAGTAAAAGGGAGAGTTGTCCCAAGGTAAAGTTTAAATACTGTAATTATATAACGTCTGAAGACGAAGAATCGGAATCTAATGAAGAGGAAGATGAAGATTTACCTCACTCTTTACGAAGATTTTGTTTCCCCAAGCACTGAAGGGTCTACATCTCATGAAGATGAAAGAGAGAGAACCGACCACTCTTCACTAGAAAGTTATTTAAATAAAGAGTCGGGAGAGGACAAAGAAAGTCCTGTAACGAAAAGAGGTAATCGCGGAGAGGGTACAATAATATACACAACCCTAATTTTTAAACGGTAGCGGGCAAGGAATTTTAATATCTCACAGGAATATCTATGGCCATAAAAATAAGAAGAAGAAGAGACTCTAAGAGTATTTCGCTCTTCATATATAACTCTTCGCCAGAGTGCGAATATATCCCAATTGCCTTCTCCAAAATAGTAACGACATAAGAGAGAATAAGCAATAAAGGGAAAAAAAATAACCTCCAATAAAAATGAGGTACAAGAAGGTAACGGAGGGTGTGACCCATCGAGGTAGGATGGAAGCTCCGCTAAGAGAAGTAAAAGGCAAAAGGGAGGTACTGCAAGCCATCGTGCCTATGCATTAGGATCGATGTTTATTATAAGATTCTCTAAATGCAACTAATATTTAGGTTTAGAATTTGTTCATAATATATATAATAATATATATATATATATACTATATATAAGTATATATATATATATATAATTAAATAGTATTTTGATAGATAGTATATATATATATATATAGTAATATAATATATAGATATATATATATATATATATAGATAATTTTATATATATGTATGTATTATGTGTGATTATTGGTTATATAGGAGAAAAGTGTCCGAGGGTGTGTAGGAAATATTTTCAGGTGGTGTGTGCTATACGTTAAAAATTTACGTAAAGCCAAAGGTGTTACGAAATTTAATATAACAATTGCTAATGACTGTAGTTAAATAAAAATGAAATTTGACATATTAATATTATATTAATAATATAATAAAGAAGGCAAGAAAGTCTTGCGAGTAATAATAGTAGCTTTATCTTAACATCCGGTATAAATAAAACAAATATATCAATTATTTAAAGACTTATTAAAAACATATTTTGTTTGTCTGTATATAAATATATATATATAAATATAATATATATAATATTAATATATTATAAGTATATATATATATATATTATATATATATATAATAATATATATAGATATATATAGTATATAATAATATAATATAATAAATATATATAATTTGTCCAAATTTAGATAATAAAATACACCAGTGTGTGTGTATGATACTAGCGATGAATAATCAAAGCTTAAAAATAAACTTTCATATTTTATTAGAGAAATAAAAGGAGATGTTTTTTTTTTATCCCACTCCGATTTCAGCAAAATCGAGCAAAAAAACACGAATTGCATCCCAAGATAACAATATGATGTTGCTTGCTCTTTGATTTAAAAATTGATTGTTTCGTTATGGCTTATTAAATATCACAAAACAATCATTTCTCACATTTATATTACGTTAAAACACGAATTACAAGTTTATACTACAGATATTTTTATATTTTTATCTAAATAGATAAGTATGATTAATATATATATTGTGTATGGATTTTAAAAGTACCCTTAAATACGGGTCAAGATTGAAGACGGATGTAAATTAAGGAAGAAAACACATAGGTATTAATAGCGGCAATTATGTACACACACAGCACTATGACACTCACACTGAATCCGTAATAATTTACGAAGAGATTGATTCAACTCTGAACAGTTTGAAAGAGGCTATATAACTAGGAAGAATTTTATTCATGTTAAGCCGATTAGAACTTATAACGAGAACCATAGACAAGATATGTCTCACGCACCCATAGGTAAAATTTACATGGTGTAGCGATGATGGTGGGGTACAAATCAACCCACTGGCTCGTACAATATTGAGCGTAGCCTACATAGTATAGGTAAAACTGTTATAAGTTCTGGTAAAGTTATGAACTGTTCTTGAAGAATACAAATTATACCACACTAATATGGAGTACGCGCTTAGAAAATTTAAATCTCCAACACATGATGAAGATTTGCGAGCACAGTCTCATATATGAGTACGCCTAATAGGAGAAATACCAATACAAGATGATCACACACATGCCAGTTTGATGAAAAATAACTAGCGCTATATAATTCGTAGAGTATTAAGATGATACTATTAACCCATTCAGGAGAATGCAAGAAAAAGTTGAACCGCACATTGTGCGAAGAACTTTGCGTAAGCACTGGCCGTCACAGTTTTCCTCAAGGATATAGGAGTGACGAGGAAGCATTAAGAAAATGATGCTGACCGCCCTACTAAATAAAAAGTTTGTTCTAGGCGAAGGGGATCACGAAGATTGATTCCAAGTGCAGAATATCGTCTGACTTTAAGACTCAGATTAGGATAAATCGCGTTCCCCTGCTCCCTCAGATTGACTTGAGAGTTAAGAATGAGCAAGATTACTGCAATTCAGATGAGAAAATAAGATTAGATTCTATCCGAGCTTACTCATCCATTTGGAGGAGAATGAGTTTAGCCTGCATTAGGTAAGGTCACAGTCTAAGCAACTGTTAGATCCGACCTCTCTGATCAAGATAAATTCTGGTCAGGATGGAGGAGAACTATGAGGTAGTAGTCCATTCAATTAGAATGAAGGAAGAACTAATAAAAGTAGAAAGATGACAATTAAGCAGCTCTGCCACAACATACGCTGCTACAAAAGCCTTCGGAGGTTAAAAACCGATTGACAAATCAAACCTAAATCGTGAATTTTTTTACGTGCGTCCATAGCACTGTGACGTTTAAGTGCTACAACATCGATTGAAAGGCGTATCTATCAACACGCTTAATAAATAAGAAGACATAATGCTGACAGCAAGAGAAGAAGACTTAAGAGGCCCTAAGAAGGCTGCAGTAGCAAGCATAAGCCAATTACCCTTCTGTAAGGCAATAGAGTTGTAAAATCTCCGGAAAAATGATTCCACTCTTATTTCTTTGACTCTGTTTGAAGCTAAAGATCTTCCTATAAAGTAGATTTAATAAATATTACACTAAAGGCATTCTACAATCAAAGCGAAAGTGTTTATGGAAAGAGAAATACTAGAGTCCATAGGCTGTTGATGACTGTCCGTTAATCACCCTTTATTGGAAATAAGAGTTTAAAACCTCTAGAAGATGTAACTTCAACTCTAACTTTTCTTTTAACATAAACCTGAAGCGAAATACGTAGATTTATTACCTCACTGAACACAACCTAACTTACAAATTCAAAATTTCAAGATGCTACATTTTGTCTCCATAATACAACAGAGAACTTCATTAAAAACTTTGATGTACATAAAAGGTAAAATACTTATAAGGAGATGTCAAGAAAAACCCCAACGAAAAAGCTGTCAAAAACTATAAATAACTCTCACACTGAGGAGAAGTAGAAAAATGAATAGCTATAGAAAATAGATAGCAGAATAGATGGCAAGATAAAAGCCATTAAGATATATATACACAACAACTCAACACTTATTAAGTTATTAACTTGAGTTAAGACAGTTCATTAAATAAGAAAAAGTGTCAAAATTAAAAATTTATTTTCTGCTGAAGAAGATGAATGAGGAATTTATTTCAACCGAGCATAGTGTCCACAGTGAAGTTGAAAGAGCTCATCAATGGATCTTGAAGACAGTACTGCAAGAGGGAAAAGATTCCACCGCTCATCTAAAAGGATAAAAGGCACTTATTAAATATTAACTGAAGAAAATTTGATAATACAACCATCAGAAAGAATTTAAATAAGAAACTTGAAGTTTAGAAGATAGAAGTGTGATAAAGGATTTCAGCTAAATAAAATATGGGTAACCCCAACTTTTAAGATGCCTAATTAAATAAAAAAATTTTAGAGCTCATGGAAGTTGAGGTCACGTATAGATTGAAATTTCAACAAATCGAAAGAAGGTCACCCATGAAAATAAGAAGCAATAAATATATATATTTAAATGGTAGTGTATCGAGGGTCCAATATTTAATATATAAATAAATATTTATTCTCGATATACACTATTTGAACTTAAATAATCATAGTTCATACAGTTAGATATAAAAGTAAAACCATCTTGTATTACTATGTTAGTAATCTTATAATAAATAAAATTTTACTGGTATTTCATTTTTATTTACCTTTACACATTCATATTATGCAATACAATTTTATTTAGGTAATGGTTTTCACTAGAATGAAAACTCAGGTATAGGTAATTATGAAAGCATACATTTGATCCAATCAGGCTGTGACTTCATGTTTGTATTTTTGTTTTTGTCAGTAATTCTCTAGCTTTGAAAGATAAATTTTTATTTTTCTTTTTTTTATTTCTCTTCTCTCTCTCCCCTCTCTCTCGTCTCTCTCTATATATATATATAAATATAGTATATTTAGATATAGTATATATATATATATTATATATTATAAATATATATCTATATACTATATAGAGTATAAATATATATAATATATAGTATAGAGTGTATTTATGTTTGTGTATACATACAATTCTGTATTTGCATGCGTAGTATTTCGGTGGAGTATGAATGTCATGTTTAATCTTAAATATTTTACACTAACCCTTTCACTGCTCAGGCTGAGTCACCCGTTCACGCGTCAGGCGAGTTCAGGTGTGTTACCGCTCAAGAGTTAGAACTACGCTCATATTCTATTTATCTTCGCTGTGTCAGTGCTGGGGGTCAGCGTCGTGTGGTTATTTTACTTTTGCTCCGTAGTATACTTATTTACAGTATAAAGAATATACTATATACAGTTTATAAATAATATATGAATATAAGTAATATATTATATATAATATAATATACATATATATATATTATATAGGATATGAAAATAAAAAAGAATGAAAAAAAAAAAAAAAAAACAAAAAAAAAAAAAAAAAAAAAAAAAAAAAAAAAAAAAAAAAAAAAAAAAAAAAAAAAAAAAAAAAAAAAAAAAAAAAAAAAAAAAAAAAAAAAAAAAAAAAAATAAAATATATAAATATAAAAAAATAAAAAACAAATAATAAAATTTATAAAAAATATAAAAAATAAAAATAATAAAATATTAAAATTAAAAAAAAAATATAAATAATATAAAAAAATATAAATAAAAACTAAACCCATAAACATAATTATAATAATATAAATATAAAGTAAATTTAAAAAATAGCATATAATAATTCAAAAAAAATAAGATAAAATACTATATTTACCCAAAAATAATTTTAAAAGATATTTATAAAAAATTGAAATATAATATAAATAATAAAGAAATAAAATAAAATAAAAATAAATAGAATATTTATATAAATAAAATAGTATATATATATATATAAATAATACATATAATAATATATAACTAAATTTGAAACACATAATATAATATAAATATACGTTATATTAATTATATATAACAAATATACCCTGATTAATAATTTGTGAGAAAAATTAAAAAAATGCTTCAGATAAAATATTAACAAATTATTAATTAATGATTTAGTATATCGATTTATAATATATATTTTATATCCTATTTCTAAAAAAAATGAAAAATTAATAAATTTTTAGTAGTAAATGGAATAATATAATAAGATTATATGGTATATATATATATATTAATAGAGAGAGAAGAAAAAGAGAGAGAGAGAAGAAGAGAGAGAGAGAGAGCGAGAAGATCGAGGACATTATGAATAATCCTTTTCTTGAAGAAGTAAAAGAATGCGCAAGTAAGAGAAAATGAAGAAAATTGGTAGCCCATGTGGGTGGAGTTAAGGGAGGAAAAGAAAAGAATAGATTGAGGGGCTCCAAGATAGGAAGAAAATCATTTGGAGGGTATAAGATACAATGATTTTAAAAAATCAACCCGAGCATCTAGAATAATAAAGCCAAAACGTTCAATGAAAATCGAGCTTTGAACATCTCCATGGCTGATGGGCGCCATTGGTTTTCCCCCCATTACTAACTACTTCGAACCGGCGGCGCCCAGGAGATTTATATGCTGAAACAGGTCTTAAAAATTGCCAAGTCAGCAAAGATAAATGTAACTATAACGGAAATTAGATGGAAAACCAAAGAGTTCAAATAGCTGAACTTTCGTATAGAACGAAACGAGTTATGACCGAACGTATTCGCCATCAGGTATAGCTAAAGACAAGTTACTTTGACCGGACAACGAACGGTTGACGGGCCTCAGCAGGGACAGGGACAATGGAGCCAGTCCGACAGACTGGTGTGAACGTCCTCAGCAGGGAAAGTGTTAAAAACACACAGCAAATAAACAACACAGGTATGGAAGAAGAAATTCACGATCTGATAATTTACTTTCTAGAGATGAAGAAAAACGTCAGAGTCAATCCGTATGAATTTATGTTGAGCTTAGCAGGCAATGACAAGGTAGGAAGCATAGAAAAATAGCCAGACATCGAAGTAGTGCAAAAAGCATACCAGGGTGTTAATGGAAGAATGGGAGTGATGAAAGACTCACTTCGGTGAAAGGAGGTGACGACATTTGAGATCGGAGGGGGGGAAAGGAAGCAACGTAACGGCCGATAGACACGAGTAAGTCACGATCATAGCCGAATCATATCCAGCGAAACTGGATGTACCGTACCCACCTTGAGATACTGTAAAAAAGAGCGGTTAAAACCATTGGTTTCCCAGACTGAGAACTGGAATAGTCGCTCGAAATGCTGGCGGATAATATCGACTTAATGAATTCATTGAACTAAATTGAAAATATGACGTGTATTCCAATACGAACCATAATAGATAAGAAGTGTTTTAAAAAGCGCTATTATGAAACAGAAAACAGTCAAGAGGAAAGATTTCTAAAACCATAGAAGCCATACCATGAAAGTATATCTTAGGCCAAAAATCGTGAAAATTAAGAAGCCAATTATATATGGGCAGTAATATAAATAAACTCTGGATAGCTAGTCAGAATTTAAAAAAAGGAAGAAGAGGAAGGAGATGGAGGAAGGAGTCAGCAATTATGGTCATGAATGCACAAAGAATGCAAAGCCTGGTACCGATATTCCCATGTACTCAGGTGATGGTTCAAATTATGAATGCACTTAAAAAGAATGGTAGAACAAGAGACTCACTTTATAGAAATCTTTTTGGTGATGTCTTAACAGGACAATTGGTAACTCTAGCCACATGGCCTTATCAAGATATATTTAATATCGAATGTAAAGAGATAATGAAAACAATACCTTACACAGGTTACAATGGAGTGATGGAACACATATTGGAAAAGATAGCCATGGAAGAAGTGTATCCGATTAATTACTATCGAATTTTATATGAGTTTGGAGATAAATTAAAGAAACCATAAAGAAATTATAGCAGAAGAATAAGTCCAGATTATTATTGATTGCTCAAACTGATTAAATAAATAGAAAAAAAATCAATAGAGAAAGAATATTTACAGAAATTTAGATGCACTCCATATTAAAGATTGATGGAGTACATATTTCGGATAGCTTACTACTAAGCATGGCTTGAGCCATGTCCAGTATTACCGTGAAAGTAATATACCTATTTAAAGGAAGAAATGCAGCGATGATCTAAGGAGAGCATTACTACCAACTCGAAATGAAGATACACTAGATATAATGAATGTATGGTTGTTATACCACAGAAGAATGAATATAATAGGCTTGATACAAGACTTTTTCCAGCATATCATCATAGGTGAAAACATCCCAATTATTCATACCAGATCACAGATATCTACAAACAATCTGTCTCTTAAATGGAGATTGTTCTGGAACGATAATGCTTGGACTTTAAAAGGTAAAGACTCTCGAGGTAAAACCAGATTTATAAAAGGAGTAATATAATGTCATAAGGAAAGGGATATAATAGAGAGAGAGAGTACTTGCAGATATAGGTCAGCCTTAGGACACACTAAATTTATGAAGTATATATAGGAGTATATTATATT
This sequence comes from Trachelipus rathkii, assembly GCA_015478945.1. Classification (NCBI taxonomy): domain Eukaryota; kingdom Metazoa; phylum Arthropoda; class Malacostraca; order Isopoda; family Trachelipodidae; genus Trachelipus; species Trachelipus rathkii. The sequence continues at coordinate 22,426 of JABUQX010136376.1, read as the reverse complement.
AGAGTATATATATATTATATATATAATATAGTATAGTATATTATAATATTATATATAAAATATGTATGTTTTAAATAGGCTGTACTGTATTATCCTTCTTGCTGCTAAAAGAGCTCAAACGCAAGATAGTGAAAGCGATAATATCATCAAGCTTGTGACGTTAGTTAAAGTTCTTTATATAGGTAGCACAAATAACCCTATGTGCACCCATATTGAGCAACATATATAATTTTAGTTTTGGATCTCCACCAGAACCAATAACTACAACAGTTTCACCAACACTGTTCGTAACATACAATAATGTACAAGAAGACCGCTCCAATATACCAAGCAGACCCAAAAGACCATTAGAAGAACCAGATACAATAACCAGAAAGAAACGTATCATTCAACCAAGATACAAATACCTCATGCGAAGCGTGAGATTATCACCCAAACAAAGAAGGGAAAAATGGGAAAGGTTGAAAGAATCTAAAAAGAATCTTCAAGAAGAAACAGCAATACTGGAAGAAAAACTAGAAAAGTTTAAAACTATAATACTAAGCCGATCAAAACTGGACGAATTTCTTCGATTGCTAAGAACTGCAAGAGCCATCCAAAACCACAAAAACAATCATTTTACATTCACATTTACAATGAACCAAAAATCTTACAATGTGTAATGAAGTGAGTATATAGATAGATAATAATAAGGTACACAAATATATATAAATAGTAAGGATATATATATATGCTGTTGTAACAGGTATTTTATTTAATGATAATTGTATGTTTCTAATAATAATTTGATTTCTTTTAAAATATCTTAGAAAAGTTAATTTATTTTTAGTTTTTGAGGTTTCACATGATTTTATTGTTACTACTTTGATTTCTTTATTTTATATTCGAAAGGGTGCAAGATGTTCAATTTGGTAAGGATTACTGTAATAATGTGGTGCATGACATGCTGGTATAGCCATTACCAAACCACGGACGAACCTAGGGAAAAGTAAAGAGTAGTTCCCGTCTTATCCTGACCCTATGAGTCAACGAAAATTCATTATGGGTATCTGGAGATGTAACCCGTAAATCTTCAATGCTCCGAAATCATTCAGGAAAACTTATGTGGGCAATGGAAAAGGAGCTTAGAGATGTTCAAGCCGCCGTTAATTAAACGTCAGAAAAGACGTTGGAAAACAGCAATTGGGAACCTCATAGTCAAACGTCGAATCCTAAGTCGCAGAAGAAGCCAAGAAAGCGCATATTGCGGAGATACAATATAAGTCCAGAAGGCCTTATACAGGAAAAGCTTCAACATCCGCGAACTCACAGCTAAATGCGAGTTTCTGATAAATGAACCAAAAAGGATTTTTACTTATTGCGAAACCAGGAAAAGCTTACTACCTTCCATTCAAAGAACGATACACATACGATTTTTAGCATATTCAACATCTGGATAGGAATAAGAAGGAGGAAGTAAAGAAACTAAAAGAGCAACGATCACGCGAGTTAATGAAAAAAGAACACAAAACTCTATTTAATTAGAAAATATATATCTCCTAATATCTGAGGTGAAAACACTGTTAGAAGATGACTGGATTCTGTCATATAATACTTCCGGGAGAAAGGAAAGAGGCTTTTTAAACGGAATTGGGCAAATCTTCAAATCGGTGTTCGGAACTGCCCTAGATGAGGAAGTACAGGAGATAAAAAGGGAAATAACAATGTTAGAAGATAATGATGATGGATACAATAAAGTAATAGTTCAATTGAAGGAACAGTTGAAAGATACTGTCACTTCTGTAAATGAAATATCCGACCAGCTCACTAAAATACTAGAAAGTAATGAAAAAGCTGCGAGTAGGTTTCTAGAGATTGAGAATGGAATGATAATATCTGATTATATAAATTTAGTGTCTAGTTATGTAACATTAGTAAATAGGTTAAAAACCAGAGTGTACAATATCTTGTCTGAGACAAAGAACTTCAATACCCCCTATCTAGCCAATACTAAAGAGGCATTAATCCCATTTATTAATGACGCCCAAATTAAGCTTAAGTTAACTACCTTATTAGACATTAATTCTGAATTTTTAAAATTTTTGCATTTAACATGGACGACAGTAAGTCCAAACAACATGTATAGCATAAAAACTATGATCCCCCTGACTGATGAACAAGTATTTCATACATATCAATTAACACCGTTTCCCACACACATGAGAAACAATAATATGGATAGATTTGTTTATACACCAAACTATGAGGTATATTTCATCAATCAGAATACTTTCACTTACACTTACATGACTTTACAGCACTTCAAACAATGCAAAACAATCAATCACTATCACGCTTGTCCACTCACTGATGCAATACTATCATTTGACATTACAAATTGTATCATAACATTACTGAACAATGGATCTTTCAATAGACACAAACAATGTGAGTTTGAGAAAATAAACAATGACAACATATACACCAAACTCGTACAAGCACATTTATTTATAAGTGTTCAAAAGCCTATGCAGGGTGTTCTAAAATGTACAGACGCCCAACAACAAGTAATATGGATAAGAGATTTACATGTCCTACCACCACAATGCAGTGTTAGAACAAATTACCAGACACTCATAAACCCCGCACATGTAAACTATAACACAACTTTTCATTACAGCATCATACAAAGAAGTGATATAAATGTTCACATCAATATAGAAGATCACTTATTACAAAGTACATTAAATAAATCAGCACATACTAGAATCACAGGCTTAAAATGGAACACACAACTTGATCACATTAATGAAACAATTCTTCAACACAGACACGCTTTGAATAATTTACATGGTACTAAAATAGCTATAAGTGTTACTACTTTATTTCTATTTTTCGTAGTTTCTGCCGTTCTCGTATTCTTCTTTTTTAGGTACAAGAAAATAAAGTCTCGAGTTGCGAATATTGGACCGACATATGAGATAATGCCGATACCTGACTATATTTCCAGAAGGGAAAGAGAGATGAGGAAAAAGCGCATAAACAGACGCATCAGTTATGTTAATATCATTAATAAGCTGAAGAAAAGGAGTAGCGCTATGAGGTTGCCAACCACTCATGATGAGCCAGATCCGGATTACAGCTCTAACAGTATATACGTTCCTATGTATAACAGTAAAACCGGAATAACAGTAGGTACAACGGTAGTTAACAATCATTCAGCAACGTCGACTCCAAATAATATCCGTAACCCAAGAACTTCACTTCCAGAAACCCCCATGTAAACCACATATATTCCCAAATAATTAAAATATATAAAGGATAAATATCCAAATATTTAAATCTTCATAAATGATAAAATTCCCATATATTTAAATATTAATAGATGATATTTTCCTAAATACTTAATTTATATAAATGAAATATTTTCCCAAATATTTAAATCTTTAAATCTTTAAATGAATTAATAAATAATGAATATTTTGTTGAATTAACTAACTGATATAATTATAATGTTTTATGAACTATTCAATAATTTTAATATTTTTTAATATTAATTTTTGAATTTTTAATATTCAATATAATTTTTTTATATTTTTATTTCAATATTTTAATTTTGGACCATTTTAATATTTTAATATTTTAAATTATTATATTTTAAATTTTTACATTTGAATATTTTTAATATTTTAACTATTTTAACATATTTTAATAACTTCTTATTTGAATATTTTAAATATTTTTTGAATATTTTACTTTTTTGAATATTTTTCAAATATTCTAATAATTTCTTAATAATTATTTTTATTATTTTTAGTAATTTCTTAATATTTTAATAATTTTAATATTTTACTAATCTGATGCTTTTAATAATTTCAATAACTTTTACATTTAAATATTTTTAATATTTAAAATTTCATATTTAATTCTTTTATATGAATTGACTTTATTTTTAATGAAATTTTTTAAATTTTTGTAATTTTTAACTTTTTGACACTTTAATTCATATTTAATATTTTTCAAACTATTAATACTTTTAATCATTTTATTTAACGCTAAAACAATAATATTTTAATAATTTTAATCTTCTTATGTTTTAATATAATTTAAATTCTGAATCTAACACCCCACCCCATGTTAATTTCAATAATTGATGGAATTTACATTATGAATACTTTTGGTAATATTTAGCATTTTAATGATTTATCAATTTTTTGATTATTTTTTTTAATTTTAATAATTTTTTTATCTAAATGATTTAATATATTTCACTTGTTTAATAATTAAAATTAGTAATTATATTTTTATATACACTCAAATATTGAACATATTAATGGCATATTACAAACCATATAAAATGATCACATTTTAACATTAGAACGGATTTCATATTTCCAGACATATTTCCAGCATTTGTTCACCATAGTTCACCTAAGGGAAATTGTTTAATTGCGAAATACCAAATTCCATATTCTAAAACAGCGGGATACCGGAATTAATTAAAAATTAATTTATAATATTTATAATCGTGAAAAAACACATTCTGATATTATATAGAATTAAAAGTAATTATTTAAATGATTTTATAAAACCAATAGGAATCCTATTTCAACAATTTTGGAATTCCCAATTTCACAATTTTTTTCATAACATAATATTTTTGGATGTCCAACGCCATTATCGAGTTCAGGATATGACATCTACATAATATCCGAAATACAGAATATTTACAGCAAGGAGGTAGCTGCAAACTCATTATGCTCACAGCTATTGAAAAAAGAAACACAAGAAAACCATCAAGCCCATAATTCACAAGGTTAATTTTGAAGGGTACAGATAGCTTGATACTTTAGCTTGAAACAACAGTATGATTCGTAAGATTGGCATCCTAAAGAATTTTGCATCTTAACAAAATTTTATTATAATTAATTGTATTTTCAAAAAAAAAAAATCTGAGTCAGTTTAGCATTATCTTACAAAACGGTCAAACTTATGAATTTGATCTCAAAATATATATCATTAAAGTCAAACTTTATCATGCATACGTTATGGTTGAATTAAATTAAACTTTATAACGAACTTGATTTTAGGGCTTAGAATTGAAACTGTCTAAATTAAATTTAACTAAATTTAAAATAAATTTAATTGTCTAAGATAAATTTATTTTGTAAAATACGAAAATTTGAACTATAAAGTATAAATTATTATTATTGTTAAGTAAATTTTATTGTCAAGGAATTTTAAAATCAAATTAAATAACATAAATAAAATTTATTATGATGGAATAAAGACTACTTCTTAATAATAAGAAGAGTAAATTATTATATGAAGAAATATGCTTATTAATTTTGATGAAGAAATAAAAAATAATTAGATAATAAGATGATCCTTAATTAAAATAAAAATAAATAAACATAGTAATTGGAATATTAACCATAATAGCACTATCTATACGTACACAATTACACATACACACATTCGGAAAAATACGACAATAAAAACAATGTATTATTGGTTGTAAATATACATTAGTACCTATGGTATATGAAATACATGCGTCTAGCATTATATATAATATAATGGACGCGTGATGAATAAGGAGATGTATGAGAAGAATAGCTGTACTATACAGATATATATAGTATATATATAATAGTAAGTATATAGAGTTATAGTATATATAACATCCAACATAAATATAGGGTTGATAGTATAGTAATATTATATAAGATATATATTATATATATAGATATATACCTAATATATATTTAATTGATTTATATTACTTTATAAATTATATTATATATATATATATATATATATATATATTATTTTATAATAACAATTTATATATATATATGTACACATTGAAAGTTATATTATTTTAAGATTTATTTTCAAATATATAATATATACTACATAATATATATATATATATATATTTATCATTTTAATATATTATAATATATATATATTATATCAATTTATCTTTAAATATTATTATATTATAATATATATATATTTAATATATTAATTATATATTATATAATTTTATTTTATTTTTATAATTTAATATATTGAATATCCTATTTGACTTGTATTATTAAATTGTTATAATTAAATGTTCAGTTGAATTGATGTTAGAATCATAAAAACGTTCTGGTCCCAACCTCCTATTCTATGTAAAGAGTCCTACCCTCTCATAAACAGATATCCAACCCCTATATTTTTAGCACTTATAGTAAAATTGTGTTTGTACTATATAAAAAAAACCTGTAAATAAGGGACATTAACATTCAATAAATGACAATCGATTAAAATTTACTAATATTAAAGAATTAAATTTATGTATGACTTTTTACGTCAGATCCAGTCTGATTGGGTGAATAACACAATTATTTAAGATATCAGTTTTTCAAAATCTTAAACAGAAAAGGTATATGACATAATAAATAATCTTGTATATAATAATTAATATTATGTATGCTCTGTGTTTTATGAGAATAAAAATTGTTAAGATATAAATAATAATATAAGGTATAATTGTAGTTATTATATAGTTAATTAAAATTATAAATTGACTTCTATTTCTATTAATTTATTTATACCTAATAAAACACCTAGGAAGACAAAACCCAGGAATAATAGAATATCATTAGTTAATACTTATTTATCACTAATACGCGCAAAAAGAGGTTTGCTTAAGGCCAGCATACTAGTCAGAATACTAAAATTTCGAACCCGGAAGAATGACATAGTCGACCAATACTTTCACTCTTACCACCAACAAAAGCTTTGTGTTTCCGATGGTAATATTCTACTTTCCTACTGAACAATTGCTTCTACCTTTTAATATTAATAATAAATTATTCAGGCAGGTAAACTAAGGTAAGCAAATCCAAAGGATAAGGAGCTCCCTGATATCGAATCCCTCGGGCGTTTTAGGAAGATAATATGTTATCCCAATATTTTTAGCACTATTATATTAATATATATAATAATAAATTAAATATATTATATTGGATGAATCTAAGATATTATATTTAAAGAGGTGAACAATATTGATGTAATATTATTACTTATTTATTTATGAATTTTTATAATATTATTTATTATTAATATTTAATGTGTATTATAATATTTATTATATATTATATAACTGAATATTTATGCTTAGTAGCGTTTACTGCATTGTTCATGACTGCCTTTTTGGAGGTCTGATATAAGATTCTTTAATTTTATATATTTATATATTGATATATTTTTTATATATTAAGAATTTAGCAGGGAAGGTTGGATGTTATTTATTTATGTATCGTAGATATTTATTTTGATATATCCCGTTAGGATAATTATTGTTATTATTAAGTAATTTTGTAATATTATTAGTTATTTAATATAATGATATATATTTTATTTATGTTATTTGTTGCAATATAATGATCTTGGTTAGTTCTATTACTTCATTATGGCAGTAATATGATTATTTAATAGGTTATATATATATTAAGTAATATATACATTCATAATAACTTTGTATTTACTAGTAGGTCTAAGTAGATATTATAGTTGATTTAGAATAATGTAAGATTATGTACTTTTATAGTTGTATTATTTTAGGGTTATTTTTTTTGATTTAGGGTATGTGAGTTAGCTATATTATTTATAGCGATATTAATCATACTTTTATGATTGTGATAGTTTATGAAGAACTTATTTATTATATAAGTGTGTGGCTAATTGTTAAGTCTATTGATACTGTTAGTGGTTGTCTATAATTTTATGATTTTAGTCAAAATTAAAATCCCTATATAGGTGATAATACAATTTTTTTAATATAGTCATTTCTGGTAATCTTTATAATACTAATTGAAAAAAGTATTTGTTGCTCGCCAAAAATACCTATTTGCCTTAAAAAAAAAATCTGAAAGAAAATTGTGCAATGATAACCTAATATATATAAATAACATTAAAAACAAAGAAAAACACATCGATAGGTGTTTATCTATAAAAAAAAAGTCCAAATAAGCCCCAAAAGAATGCCCAGAAGAGCATTAATTTAATTTTATTTTTCATACATATATTATAATACATAAGTTATTACGTAATATTTTTGGAATCTATATTTAGAAAAACTTCAAAAAATATTTTGATTCTATATTTTTTTATTTAATATGAGACTTGGTGATGTTTTAGAACAATTTGAGAGTGAACGTGGAATGGGTAGTTTCTAGCGTGGCTCGAAGCTTATATATAGATAGCCCGATTCTCTTGTATCCTGGTCGTGTTAGTGATAATTTAAGTGTTTGTTGTTTATTTAATTTGATAGAGTAGTTAAGTGGGTCCGTTATGTTTAGTATATTGATTATTAATAGTTATTGTGTGTATTTTTGATTTTTTGTTTGGTAGTATACTTTTTGAGTGTATTTCTTCTGTGTTGGTTTATAGTTAGTCTTAGGTTATGTATAGGGATTGTAGTCATAAGTTTAGTTAGATTGTGTATATGTATTTTGTATATTTAAAGTGATGGATGAAGAATTGAGATAGTGTTTATTCTATGGTAAGGTTATATAGGTATGCTTTGGTGGGGTGTATTTGAATTATTTTATTTAGGTATTGGGTAAAGATTATTTGTGATGTTTAGATGGTATATGGTGAGTTTTATTTAGTATTATGTTTTATTATTGTTGTAGTTAGAGTTTTTTATACTTGTATTGAGACTTTTACATTTCTTTTTTGTAGATTTTTGATGAAATATTTCTGTATTATATATATATATATATATCTTCTCGATGTTCTCACCTTCTCAGCTCAAGGCGGCTAGTAGAGGGATAGGCAGCGCCTGTCCTCTTCTAACAGTTCCTCCTCTCATGCGGATCTTAGTATGTTTAGTAGTGTTGTTCTTATTCTTCCTGGTGGTGATTGTATGAATCCTTTGCGCTCATTCCATCTCTCTTTGGTCAATATTTTTTACTGATTCTTTTTGCGCTCTGTCGTTTCTTACCTATACTAGCGCTGCTTTAACAACCATTCCTCCTCCTTCTTATTGCTTCTGTTGGATTCTGCCCAGGCATGTTCGGTTTGCGCTTTTGGATGCTTTCGACGTAGTCGGAATTTCTATTAATTCTTCTGGCTGTATGGAGTTTTGTGTTGGTGGATCTCTCCTCGATTCATCTTCGACAGGCCATACCTCTTAGCGTTGTCTCTCTGATCAACCAATCAATGGGCTCTTTGTTATTCCAAGTCTCAGCCTAATTTTATTTATACTATGTGTTTCTTGCTTCTCTCTCTGCTTCTCTGTCTAACTGTCTCTTGTGCTATCTATGTCTCTGTATCACTTCTCTAGTGCTTGCGTGGCCACAATTCTTGCATTATGTTCTAGTTCTGTTGGTGGGTTAAGTTTTTGTTTTTGGTCCATAGTGCGTTCCATGTAGTCCATATACGAGAGTAGGTGCTTAGTATTGGTGCGAGATTTCTAATATTACTTTTGCTGAAACATTCCTGCGGTTTAGCTTATGCTCGCTGTTTTTCAGCAATACCATACAGCTTGTCCACACCGCCATCGAAATCGGTTTTATTCGCTCCTCAGATTCTCTCCTGGCATTTCTCCATCCCGGTGGTGTTGTTGGATACGGTAGGTAACACCCTGTAGGGAGTACGTAAAGTGTTTCTTGCTCACCTTTTCCTTATTACGATGCTATAGGGCATTCTGTCTCTGAGCGCTTCTAGCTACCTCCGTCTGTCCTCATTGTTTATTTTAAAATCGTCATATCTTCTTATGCTATTTGATGTCTCTTGCGTCCAGTTTCGCTACTGCTCAATCGCTGCTCGTTGCAGAGGTTCAGCGTCATCTTTTTCACGCTGCTATGGTCAATGTTGCATTTAGCAATCAGTAGCAATTCCAACATCTCTCATCCAGAACCATTTCACTGCGCGGATACACTACTTGGAGCCTAAATAGATATATCTAGCAGGGTAGTAAGCAAGAGCTTGACCTGTCATTCCCTGTCGTCATCTTGCGTCCTGTTTGTACATGGAACCATTGTCCTGAAGGTCCAGAACGCTGTCTGAGCGTGCACCTTAATCTTCTACTAGTAGACATAGAGACTACGGTTTACATCTCGTTACTACTTTGGTGCGTCAACTTTACAAAAGTACGTGGATTTCACGAAAGTGCGTTTCCCATAGATCTTACCCCGCGGCTCATACTCAAACTGCTTTCGTCGTATCTATAAGATTCTTTAGGTCTTATAGGTCTCTTTTTTAGTTGAGATGCCCTACTCCAGCTTCTCTTTAGATGTGGTTCGTGGCGGATATCTACTTAGTTATGTATTTGATGGACTCCCATCTCAGCAAAATTCAAATCGGGTTCCTTTCTTCCCGGTCTGAAAACCAATATGGGCCTCATCAATACTCTCCACACTCGTTCTAACGTTCTCCTCTCCAAAATCCTTCAATATCTTCAGAAGTGGAGAGCTACATGGGCAGATGAGAACCTCGCGCTGGTGTATAGTTGAGCATCATCTCCTGTCTCCCTTCTTTAATATTGACATATAATTTGCCTTCCCCATTCCTCCGGTAAAACCTTTTGGTCGCTTCTCTCCAGAGAAGTCCCGTTTGATCAGTCTCTACAGCTTCCAGGGTATCACAGCGGTGCCTTCCCCCCCTTATTAATGAATTTCAACGAGGTAATTCGCTAGTCGGGATTTGTTGGTTGATATTCCTTGACTAATTCGTTCACATCTTGTCATACTAGATTATAGTAGGGGTCGGGATCCATTCCTCCATCGATATATGTTCATATTGATTATTCGGCGCGATCCCGCTTGTGTTTGTGTTCGAACCGCAGAGTTATCAATTGCCTGGTGTTGATCCTAGCGTGCTCTTCCTCCGCCGTATCGTAGCTCCTATATTAGTGTAAAGGTATGATATAATGTACGGAATAGAATACTCGCACCATCTAGTATCGCACCTTTCTTCTTGTCTTATTTGCTATCTTGCCTCTCTTTGCTAAACTATGTATGGTTTTGTTTGTGTGGTATATGGTGTATTTTGGATCGGAGATTTGCTTTATGTATTGGTGTCCTGCTTAGCGAGTGCGCTTTGTTTTGCCAGTGTGATTTATCTTTTTTAGCGTCATTTTATTGTTGAGGTGAGTATACTGGTTTTGTTACGCGGTCATTATTCGGTGGTCGAATTGTTCACCTATTGCGCGCAGGGACGCAGATTCTGAGCCTCCTTATGTCAATGCTTCGGGCTCGGGGCAGCTAATTGTATAGTCGTAGCCAGAGGAGTTATTCCACTTCTGGATTCTGGGAGCGAATCCTCCGTACAGTACCAAGCGAATAAGAACGCGTGTTATTTTTCCTTATGGCTGCGGTCCCACCTCCCGTCCACGAAGCAGACAGAAGGGGGGGTGCGTCTTCCTTATGTCGCGCACGTTGATGTCCAATACTGACTGCTCGCGGCAGTTACCCGAGTCGTTAGTTCACAGAGAGAGATGTTGTGACGCGGATCGCGATCCTCCACTACCGCGGCGAGATCCATTGTGGAGGCCTCGTCGTTCCGCGTTTACAATTCTTATTATTCTGGAGTGCGTTCAATCACTTCCCGCGCTCTATGGTGTAATTTCTCCACAGCGAAACCTCTCGTCGCACAGATGGACGCGTGTAATGTTAGCACACAGTCTCCTCAATACACAACTTTTGCCGTTATCAGCCACCGGTAGTGATCCTGTAATTTGAGTTCCAAGGATACAAGGGGACACTCGTTACATTCCGTCATAACTTTCCGGTTTTGCTATCTGACTTAATTAAGATCAGTATCTAGTCGACTTGCTCATGAATTTTTACCTCTAACACGCTGTGTCCATCGGTACCACGTCCATTTGTAAGAATTCCTGTGCGCATAAAAAGATTGTTCATGATTGACAGACCATTCCTATGTGCGAAAATGTGAATAGTCGTTCTTCCCGCGTCAGCATGCGCCTCCGAATTTTCTCAAAGTTTTCAAATACAATGTTTTAGTCCCTCATGATTAGGTATGCCAGTGCCCCCTAGTATATTACTCCTTTTATACTATATCGATATGAGTACTCTTTATATATGCCTAATATATTGGTCCGACCCTATTCATTTCCCTACATAATCTAACTATACTATACCCTCTATCCCTCCTATATAATTTAATAATCTATATATTCATTAATATCTACTTATTATACATTTATTATCATATCATTCTCTACATCGTAGATAATCTTATTATATCACTCATCATTCTTTTAATATATCTTACTGCTCATTATTTCTACCTTTACTACAACTATATTTTTATACCATTACATTCTTTTATATTACTATATCTATTTTTCTTATCCTCTCTTTTTACGCTCTGGAGTGAGCCATATATTATTATAATTAGCAACACATCACTTCATATAATACACTACCGCAAACTATAATATAGCGGGCCCCCTATCATATACGCCCTTCACTATAGCTGTGTCTTCTCCGTCAAGTTTTCCCGCCATCTTCCAGGTTTTGTAGTGCCTCGTCATATTTTGCCTTGTTCTGAGTAACTTGTATGGCTCGATTGATGTATCTGTGTGAGCTGTTCTCTGAGCCATCTGTATACCACGCATGTTGAGCGGTGATTTTCGTGATCTTTTTATGTTATCTCATTATTAATTTTACCTCTCGTAAATAATTGAGCATCAGGGATTTTACTTCTTATTCTCTTTTTTTTTTTCTATATATATGATATATATTATATAAATAATTATTATTTAGAATTATAAATTAATACCTTATAATCTTTATTAATATTTATATATATACTCATATATATATATCATATTATATATATAATAATAATATATATATTATAATTATATATATATTATATATTTATATATATATACATTATATTATTATATATATTATCTTCTATAATTCTTATATTATATATAAATCTAATTATATATTATATATATTTTATCATCTATATAATCTTATCCTATTATATATCAGCTTTTTCTCTATCTATATATTATTATTATATTATATAATATTATATTTATCTATTCTTATTTATATATATATTATTTTATAGCTCTTCTTTATATTATATATATACTATTATATTATATATTAATTATCTATTTATATACGCTAAGTAGGCCGTCCTACTTCCGTCTCCCCGGTATTACCTGGTAGTAAGCTAGTGCCGATTCAATAGCAACCGGTATACGCTATAGTTCAACTATATATCTGATTACTTGCACCTATAATGATCTATAGAGCCTCTCACCCCATAATTCCAGCGATCCCTCAGTGTCTGACCTACTGTTACGGTTATAATATAGTATATATATCTCTATCTCATGGTATTCCCCACCTGAATCACCTAGATCGCCTTGTGTCTCGCTAGTCTCGTATTTCTTCACTGGGCCGCTCATACTAATTAACTTATTAAGATAGCGATAAATTTTGTAACTTCGGAGATGTCCGAAAGGAGAGAGAAGTCTAAATTCATCCCTTTCTTCAGAATCAATCTTATTATGCCTCAATATTACTAAGTTTTGATTTATTGTATTACCCGGTATCGTCGCCTATATATATATATATTATACTCAAATATATATTATGCTCTGTAGCATGCATTACTTAATTCATACACCTATTCCGAATTTTTGGCACTTGTTTAGTCTCAATATTACTATGGTCTCATTGTGTTTTTGTTGTCTCCACTTGTTGTAATCACTTTTGCTGATCACATCTCCTGCTGTCACGCAGGCTCAACATACAATTATATGCAGTGCAACTAACTCAGCACAAACATGATTCTTTCTAACTCACTTTCTTCTTTTATATATATTACACCTAACTAGAGCCACACCTATATAGCGAGATCATCTACATACACTCATAGGGGTATCGTCCAAAGTGTGAGACGATAACCGCACCCGTAGATTCAGACGGTTCTCATAGTAGTGATCGTTCACTAGGCAGATTAAGGGATTCGAAGGGTTCAGAATATATTATATATATACATATATATATATATATCTATACACTATATATATATAAATGTAAGATTCATTACATGAATAAAAACATAAAATTTAATATGAAACTAGGGGTATGAAGTTATGTTCAAATATAATTTTATATATCTATATATACTTAATATTACAGGTTATATATTATATAATATATGTAATTTACAATTATAGAATTATTTTTATATATTTAATATATATAAAATTATATTCTGATAATGATATATTTTTATGCCCTTTATAGATTATATATATATTAGAGTGAGCTTTTTTCTTTATTCTATACCATAATTTTTTTATTTTCTAATTTTTATGTTTATAATAAATATTATAAATTTAGAATATTATTTGAGGTAATTGTTTCTTATATTTGTATATGTCATATAATATAAAATTAAAATATTGTGTTATTAGTGTAGATTTTATTAGTATTGAAATTATTGAGACCAGTCTACCTCTTTATATTTATGAAGACGTTTATTGCATATATTATATTATATATCTTATATTTTATCTAGTAAAATATAAGTAGATACATCTTTCTACTAATAGATAAAGAAATGATATTTTTATTAATGGTGTATTATAATACAATTTATTTATTTTATATAAGAGATTTTGCATTTCCAAATTATTAAACAAGATTATTAACATTTGTTATGTGATATGATGTATATATGTGTGTTTATATCTTTGATTATTTTAAGGCTTCCTTGAAATAACTACAGTGAAATAATAAGCTGATGTAAATAATTTAGATTGATAAGCAGCAAGTGCATTCCTCAGGTAAAAAGTTATGTGATCGAAGAGTTTATAATTATAGTGAATGATATAATAGTGAGAGTATATGGAGTGATGCAACACTTAGATGGCCATATGGAGCTTGGAAAAAATCATTGATGACGGAGAGTTAGGAATAAATGAACAGAGGTAAGGTCTCTCAAAGCTAATATCCAAATAGTTTAAATTAATGGCGATTGTGTGGGACGACTCCGATACGAATAGGGTAATAATGGGCCATCATAATAAATGGATAGCTGTGACAGATTAATTAAAATTTGAAAGAGAGTAGCAGATTACACAGAACCTTGCTAAACATCACTTTTAATAAATTGACAACCAGTGACTTCCAAGTGATTTGTTACAAAGGAAATTAATGAAAATGTTACAAAGAGAAGAACCGATTCCGAAAATGGAAAGATTAAATATCAAACCTACCTAAAGGTTAAGGGATGTCCATCATCACAGCAAAAGTTCCGCCGAAAAGCAGAAGACGAAGTGACTTGGAAAGGGGGTAACGACATCACAAGTAGTCCTCATTGCTGAAAACATATTGACCCTCTGAGAATGATTAAAATAAATAAAATAATTCCAACTCTTCCTTTTTAGTTAAAATTAAAGTTCAAGCAATATGAGGCTAGTTTGAATGTTGAGAAAGGTCTCTCTTCATCGGCACGTGCTAAATTATAGAGTTCTTCCAGAACGAAGGAACGGTCAAAATTGATATGTATCGATGAAATAGCCATGTTCAAGTATATATATATATATATATATATATATATATATATATATATATATATATATATATATATATATATATATATATATATATATATATATATATATATATATATATATATTTTACTTACTTATAACTTACATCTTACATCCTCTCCCAGTAAGGCTCACAAGCCTGTCCATTGTGTTCTATCGATCACGATCCTATCCGCCATCAGCTCATCCATTGCAGGCGTTTCCTCAATGAATCCTCCACTGTGTCTCCATCTCTTCCGCGGTCTTCCTTTCGGCCTCCCTCCGGTTTCCACCTCCACCTCCTACTGGCAACTCTTTCTCTATCCTTTCCAGGTGTCCCCACCATCTTAGTCTGTCTGGCTGTGTCCACTTTATTCATCATGGTTTCACACCCACGCTCTCCCTCACTGTCTCTTTTCTCACTCTGTTCTCGTCTTTTCAATCACTGTCCTCAACACATCTATCTCCGTTGTCTGACCTCGCATTTCTCCTTATAAATTCTGTCTATACAACAGGTTAACACTCGTATTGTTTTCACCTCTTTGTTCATATTTATCTTTTCGCATACTGCTCTTACAGACCCGCTATACTGCTCCAATCCTACTCCCCGTAATTTTGCACACCCTCCTTTCTTCCAAATGCTACCGTATTTATAAACTTCGTCCACATTTTACCCTCTACCATCTACCTCCACTCATCAACTCCTCCTCCTCCCTACTTACTATCATTTCTGTTTTCTCTCCACATTCATATTTTAATCCAGCTTTCACTTTGCGGAACATACTACCATTTGCCTTAACCTTCAATTCATCTCCATCCAACACGCCAAATCATCTGCGTATACCATGATGTTTCCGTCAATCTCTAAACTCTCTTTTACACCTCTTATAACTGTGTCCAAATACGCTATAAACAGTATCAGCGACAACACACTACCCTGCCTTCCTTACTCCAGTTGTTACCTCAACCATTCTCGTTTTTATATCCTGTTCTAACCTTACTTATGCTATTCACGTATTTTACTGCCTCTTTAATAGTCTGTCTTCAACTCATATATATATATATATATATATATATATATATATATATATATATATAGTATATATATATATATATATATATATATATATATATATATATATATATATATATATATATATATATATATATAGGGCCTGTTATGTTTTACGACTCCGTCAGCCTAAAAAAAATTTTTTACGCCCTTACATATATATATAGTATATATATATATATATATATATATATATATATATATATATATATATATATATAGCATATATATATATATATATATATATATATATATATATATGTATATATATATATATATATATATATATATATATATATATAACATTTTATATATATTTATATAAACACATGGATTTATATAGGAAAGGAAATGAAAATGGAGTTATTATGGAATGGAAGGAATGGAATGGATGGAATGGAAGGAAGGAAATTTTGAATATATATCATGAAGGCTTTTGTTATAAAAATATTTTTATGCTTGAATTGCCATTACCTTATTCTAAAAGCAAACATTTTAGATGAATCTTCTAAGTCGGATCGATAGATTTTTTGTAATAATTTAGCTGATTTATGAATGTCGTCTGGGTCGGTTTCGGTAATGTAATAAAAAAAACTTAATTTCTGAAAATTCGCTCTATGCAAAACTTCGCCTATTTCTGTTGACAGTTTATCTAGTATAGTATTGATAAGAATGCATATTTGATAATTTTCTTCTTTCTCAGATCTTAGTAGATACATTCTTGATGTTTTTTTGTGTAAAGATTTTCAATTTTTCTCTTGGCACAATTTTCGTAGGTTTCTAATGAACTTCTAATTTCATTAACTAAGTTACACAGAGAGTTATACAAATTAATAACGATGGCCACATCCATATCTTCAGATTACAATTTTTTATTTACAGAATCAAATCTTTCAAGTATTGGTTCCTATATTACAGACATAAAGAATATTTCATAGGAACTCAATTTTTTCAAAATTTCCTTTTTTGTTGAATGACTGGTCTCTCATTTTTATTTTCAGATATAGAGTTTAAAGTCCCTAACAATAGCTTCCAAACCTTTATTTAGACTTTTACAAGCTTCTGCTCGAGGCACTTTGTCCCACATAGTGTTTTGACAGTATATTCTTTGAAGAAAGATTCTAAGATACTCCAACGATGCGAGCCCGAGAAAAAATTATAAAGATTCTGAAGCAAAGCAAAAAAGAAACCGCCTGTTTAAACATGTGGCAGAGCTAGATCCCACTAAATTAAGGGAATGAGCTGAACATGATATGAAATATGTTAGATAGTTGACCTCTTTAATTCTTGCTGGCAGGACAGAATATATTCCTGACATATTAGCAGCATTATCATACGTTTGACCCCGACAACTGCTTATGTCTAATTCATTTGCTTTGAGAAAACTCATCACTGTTTCCGTTAGTTCTTTACCTGTATGACCAGGATTTTTAATAAATCCTAAAAAGCGTTCTTTGGGCATACCTTCTTTGCTAACATATCTGATGATAAAGCTCAGCTGATCTTTATGAGTAATGTCTGGAGTGGAATCAACAATAGAAAAATACTTACTTTCCGGAATTTCTTTTTATTTCACTGATTACCTTTCTAGCCATAATTTGGATAAGTTCTTCGTAAGTGCTATGTGATAAATAAGAAGTGCTTCCTTTGCCAGAATTTTGACATTGAGATAGGGGATTTTGTAAAAAAGGGTCAAATTTTGCAATAAGTTCCAGACACATCATAAAATTTCCATTTCGAACAGAGCCAGCAATTTCATCATCGCCTCGGAATGGTAACCCCCGTAAGGAAAGTTTCTTAATAACAGCAATAACTCTTTGCAGTACATTTCTCCAATATTTTACTTCTAATTGAGAGAGCAGCTGTTTGTCAACTCTGAATTACTTAGTCTCTTCAGCATCAACAATCACGATGGCGAACGGAATTTTCATGTTCAGTCAATCTTGAATTGCCATGCTTCCAATCGTTAAATCCTTCTGTTGCAAACTGAGATACAACACCGCCTCCAAAAAGTTTACGAGGACCACAAAAGACGCATCCTTGACTGTTAAAGTACACTAAATAGTCACGTTTCACAACATCTCCATTCAAAGTTTTGTTCAACAAGGATTTTGTTAAGAAAAGAATCTACTTTTATATGGATAAATTTCTTAGAATGAAAAAATCTGTGTTCTTGAGGTAATCCCATTTTTTGGCAGCAGTTTCATGTGGCTCACCAACTCCAATAAAATGGATCATCGCTTGGTATAAAGATTTCTTTTGTCTTGTGCTTTCGTCTACCTGGTCACTATTCTCGACTGTAACGTAAGATGTCGATTATATTTCACGATTACCCGTGTTATTGTTATCATCAATGACTTTTGAAATTACTTCAGATTCATCCGCACTCACGACAGATTCATTTGTCTTTGTGATAAAGAATGAGTCTACTCTTGGTATTTTAGATAACTTTTCCTTTCTCCTTTTCTATTCTGCTATTTTACGGTATTTTGCGCCGCTCAACCATTTTCGACCATCCATTAATATCAAAACTGTTAAGTCACCTACTTGTTTAAAATAATAAATACGTTTTACTCTGAAAACTCAATTTTTAACTTTTTAATTCTTGAATAAATCATCAAAACCGATGCACTTATGTATGCATCAGCCAGAGCACGTAGGCTGTTCAAGCCTAGCAAAAAAAATATATTAGTCACAGACTCACAAATCAAAACCGCATTAAATATCTGGGCAAAAATGAACTGAAAGATACCAATCAGGGTTGTTAGATGAGATGAAATGAGGCCAAATTAATGTCAAATAAGGAAAATCTTTAACATTTTTCTTTTTTTAACATGCAAAAATTGGTACTTGGAAACCACTGGTGAATAAAAAAGATAGAAAGAAATTAAATATATATATATATATATATATATATATATATATAGTCTATAAATAACGATTTATATATGTATATATTTATTTATACATACTTGAGAATGAAAAAGATAGAAAAAAATATATATATATATATATATATATATATATATATATATATATAGTCTAAAAATTACGTTTGAAATTGGTAGCGTCACCTTGCAACGATTGTCAAATTTGTCATTCCGGCATCATAGCATTTAACAAGGTGATGATATATCTGAAATGTGTTTCAAACATGTTTCCCGTTCTACGCACTGATCGTCTCAAACTCGACATATAAGAATTTTTTTAATAGTACAGTACAATTTGAATTTTGAGCATTTTCAAGCCTTTTATAAAAATATTAAAATAATTAGTAAAC